>APFE031035158.1:0-21359 GCA_000404065.3 Pinus taeda | reverse complement strand
GTTGATAAATTAGGATTTTTGGCCTAAATCACTACAGGAAGTCTCAACAACCTGTAAATGGCTTATTATGTGACATGTGGCATGGTAGCCAGGTCAGAGCGAAAGGCATGGGTGAAAAGAGGAATGTCCAAGCATGGACAAGCACCTATCCCGCATTGGAAACATTCCTCCTATATGCATGGTCAACGCTTAGTCAACTCTGGCATGTTGGCACAAAGGCAGCAACAACACTCAGTTTTAGTCCATTTGATTTTTAAGTTGTTTCCTAGTTTTAATATGCATAAGTAGATTAGGAACATCTCTGTGTTTTTACCAAAAGCAGCAACAGCCGCCTATGGATAAACATCCATTTTTCAAAGGATGTAATGCATGTAATTAAAAGACTGAACCGGGACATATGTTCGTTTACACTATCGTTTTGATATTGCAGACTGTTACGTTTTTACATTGTCACTTCAGAACAGAGCTTTTGGTTTCAATATAATATCGCATTACAATCTCTGTGCTTCGTTTTAATACTGTGATCGTGGTGTGATTATCTCGGTGTGCCAGAGACGCGGACGAGCCCTGCGTGTATGGTATACCAACATTTCATTTACGTTTGCATTGTATTTACATTGTGGTTTTAATTTTGTTTTACAGTCAATCGTTTGAATGATACTTGAATACGATTTATATGTTCAGAGATTTGATTGATGCTTACATTGTGTTTATGAATGCGTTAATTAGATGTCTGTACATGTGTTCGAATAAACCCTCTTCTGGATTGTGAATTGCATCCCGTAAAGGATTCGATCCAGGGCTGTTTATAAAACACTGATATGGACGATGTTTATGAGTTTTCCTTTGCATGCCTTCATTGAATATTCATGACAGTTGAATGACATTGAGCAGGGGTTTCATGTTGGTGTCTCTGTAAGGAGACCGAACCTTTAAAGATAGTCATATACAGCACGTTATGGATTGCATTTTAGCTGTTAATAGCATATGGTTTGATGCTTAGTTAAGGTTTTGATTGATAGTTTAACAATATATTTAATCCCAGCACTGTACTTAGGAGTCATAAGTTTAAAGTAGATCCTTTATGCTTATATATTTTAGGCACACGCCTCTAAGTATACGCACCCTGGTTGACAATTAATTTAGACCAATCTAGCACCCCTAGATAGGACACTACAATGCTACTGGAGAATCAGCTGTGGTCATACCATATGCATAAGGGGGAGAAAATAGATCACTTCCTCGACAGGTTGCAAGAGGTCCGAGACTAACTAACTTCCATAGGGGCCAAGTCAAATCAAGAGTTAATGGTGAGGCTCTCCCTAAATGTAGTCTTCGAGGAGTGGGAGACATTCATCCAAAGAATTTTGGGTAGAGAAAATCTTCCAGGATGGGAAGAATTGTGGGAAGCTCTTCACCAAGAAGAGATCAAGCAGCTGACCAAGATAGGAAGTACAAACAAAGGAGCCCAGGTCAAGAAAGAGGAGGAAGAGGATGCAACTCTAGCATCTATGGGGCAACAAGGGAAGAGGAAGAAAAAGGACCTCTCCAAGATTAAGTGCTTCAATTATGGGGAGCTGGGCCATTATGCAAACCAATGTCCTAGGAAGAATAATAAGGGAGAGGTATCTGACTCCAAGGTAGCACCAGCGAAGGTAGAGAAGGAGGTAGAGGATGATGACGATTGTGCCATGAGTGCTCATGTACCTCTAGAGAAGAGGTTGGGAGACATCGAGCTGTAGTTAGGAGGACTACAAAATATGTAGGGGAAGGATCCTTGAGGTACCCAAACTCTTGGATCATATCTGGCTATGGGAGCCCTGATGAGAAAGTAGCAGGATGGCGGATGTCAGTAGAAGCAGATGCGGATGGAGCCACAGAGAGTGCTAGAGTGTAGTAGTCCCTGGTAGTGTAGAAAGGGTTGTAGCAGTGCAAGAAGCACATAGGAGGTTGCAGCAGTGTATGATGGCACAGAGAAGTTTGCAACAGTGTGAGAGGCACAAACTTGTTGCAGCAATGTAGAGGTAGCAGAGGGAGCACAGAATAGCGACATAGAGAGATTCAACATTGGGAGGGTTTCTAGCCTAACAAGGATGTCAGTAGTTGGGTGGATCAGTTAATTACTTCTCAGTAATTTATTTACAGTGCATCAATAGTAGTAGTAGTAGTGTTATGGGTAGTATGATGCAACATGATGAGATAGAATTGCAGTGCACATGTAGTGCTAGGAGGAAGGACCAGCAATAACAAAGATGCAGAGGAGCTACCGTACAAATGTAGCAGTGGTAGTGGTAGTGCAATGGGCATAAATATAGGATTTAACAATGAAGATGATGTTGGGTGGGAAGGCCAAGAATCAACATAGGTATCAGTGCTATATGATCAGGGTGATGCTCAGTGGTGGAGTATTACTAGAGCACATTCCTCGCTAAGAGGGAGTGTTGATTTTGGATGGCATCAGATGTGATCTAGCCATGAAAATTGGTGGAGAGGCTAAAGCACATGAGATCTCCAAGACCCAGTAATGGTCTGGGGAAATTCTGCCTGTTAAAATAATTAATATTTTTAATGGAGTTCCTAAGTCTAAACTTAGGAAAATAAAAATATTAATGAGTATTAATATAAAACTGGGTTAGAAGGTTCTAAATGACATGGATCAAGCCAAATCTCATCTTATACATTGATTGTAGATGTAATCTCAGTCGTTGAAGACTCAACATAAAAAGTATAAGAGAAGGCTTAAGGGTTAGTTGGAGATACACTAGAGTGATCAGTCAGTTCGATTTTCTAGTGCGGGGTTTGCTAAGAGAAATCGAACCAGTGATCAGAGTTGCAGCGAGGGGTAGTGAGTACAAGGTAGAGAGTGATGGAAGACTAGCGCAGAAGCAGAGAGGTAGACACGGAGCCAAAGGGAGCCACACAAAGACCAACAGTGACTACGCAGAGGCCAGAAGGGCCTGCATCATCCACGCAGAAGTTGCAGAAGTGATGCAGAGGGCTAGAGAGGCTGTTTAGAGCCTCAGAGGGCTGGCGTAGAGGGTTTCAGGTTGATACAGAGGCCAGGAGGGCTGGCACAATGATTTAGATTGTGTTGGAGAGGGTACCGTGGGGAAGACTTTTAGAAAATCTTCTTCCGGAGAGAGGTATTACTACCATAATTTTTATCTCCATTGGGTGAGCTAGTTTGGTACCCAGTGTACTCAAGAAAAGATGCTTAATAATAAAACCCTTAGAATTGCTACACCAATTTTCCCAAGTTGGGTTTTTACAGGGACGATTGTCCAAAAATAACGGTGTCCCTTGTGTGTTTGTCTATTTATTTCAGTTGTTCACATGTAGATGGTTGAGACTGTATTGTGTTTGTTTTAGTATTTATATGGTTAAATAACTTGTTAGTAATTAAACAAGTAGACAAAATAAACCAGAGAATACAGAGAAAATTTCTAATGGGTAATACTTAAAAATTTCAACACCTATGACCCCCCCGCTCACCTGGCACAATGTATAGTGCATGGATCTAGTCATGGAAATAATATAACACACACCCAAAATTCTATAACTACTTTGCAAAGAACTAAACCCAACACAAGATAACCATCTATTTCTCTAGATCATGATTACTTTTTCAATTTTTTCTAACAACCATGACCAATCATGTTTTTGGTAATTACATGGCTTGAGGATGAAACCAATATATTTGAACCCTTTTCCAATGTTATTTAGTGGGGTTATTAGAATATTCTGAATGGAGGATATTTCATTTTCTGGAATAGCACAACTGAAGATAGAGGAATTATGTCTGTTAAGTTTGATAATTGTTGCATGAACGAATAAATCCATCAAAGATTGAAGATGTATGATGTGAGGGATTTATCCATCTAAAAATATTAAGCTATCATCAACAAAATTAAGGTGTGAGAGGAAGCATTTTTTAGATATAAAGACACCCTTGTAATTACTAGTTAGAAAAACCTCTGAAATTAGCCTACTAAGGCCCTTGGCAACAAGGAGAAATAGAAGAGGGGAGAGGGGTAACCTTGATGGAGGGCATGCCCAACATTGAAAAATGGAGTAACTATCCCATTTATCATAATGGTAAAGCAAGGGGAAGAGATACAATTCATAATCCACATGTGGGAGAACCCTAAGGGAATTAAGAGGAGGTGAAGGTATAACCAATTGACTCTGTAAGTATCCTTTGAAAGATCAACCTTAAATGGAATTTTGTATTTGGGAATTAATAGAATGTAAGGCATATTGTGCTAGGTCAATAGCCTCATGAATCTTCCTATTTGTCAAAATTCCAAATTGCAAAGAGGAAATAGGACGAGATAGGACGTGTTCGAGAGAGTGGGCTATAATTTTGGAAATGACCTTATAGATGGAATTAAAAAGTGAGATGGGATGAAACTGGTCAAAATAAGCATGATTATTAGATTTAAGAATGAGAGCAAGGAAGGTGGAGTTGAAAGGGGCCAACATCTGGTCAGAATTTTAAAAGCATTCAATAATCAAAAGGAGATCACCTATAATAAAGTCCAAGAATTTTATGTAGAATTCAATAGGAAGCCCAATAGAACTCAAGATTTTGTATTTTTTAAAAATGTGGAGGAAATTCAACACTTCCATCATAATGATCTCTTCCATAAACAATTTGTTATCCTCTTCAACAAATATGGGAATATTTTGGCGATCGAGAGAATTTTCTCTATCATGACCATTTCTTCCTATTTGAATATGCCTTTGAAATATGAACAACTTTCTCTTTCAATTTATGAGAAGGAAGTGGAATAAAATCCATATGGACTTATGATTCCTGATATAATATTTATGGTTTTTGATGGATTTACACCCTATGAAAATATTTGGTATTGTCATCCCCAACTGAAAGTTAAAGGGAACAACTCCTAAGACACCATTATTTTTCTTGTTCAAGGAGGATATCTCTTATTTTTTTCTAAACCACATATTTTTTCATGAAGGTTGTTAGGGATAGCCACAAAGGATTGTTGATTCCATAGAATTTGAAGTTGGGTTTCATTTTCCACTAGGATTTTTAAAGATTCCTCTCTTTTTTTTAACCCATCCGTAGATAACCTCCTTGTATTTTTTTAGGTTCATTAAATTGAAGGGAAGGGCATTATAGAGCGTTAGGGGAGAATCTAGGCTAGCTGGCTTTAAGGAGTGACATAAGGGAAGGGTCATCAAACCAAGAAGAGTTTAATTTGAAGGGACTTGGAGGTTTCACAAGGAAGGCTTTTGGATCAATAAAAATAGGGATGTGATTTGAGTTTCCTTCAACTAATGACCACTACTTAATTTTGAGGTTTGTCTCGAGAAGATTCTTTGAGATAAGGAAATGATCCAATAATTTTGTGGTTCTTGCTGAGCTTAGTCTGTTGTTCGACCAGGTTGGAATTTTTTTTTCTAGAAGGATATCATAGATATTTAGATCATCCATAAGATAAACCAAAAAATTTGAGAAGGGGTAGGGTCTGGTTGAGGGCCCCAAAAATTCGGAATTCCCAAGGGTAAAATTTAGATCACCATCTTTATAAACTAAAGAATTGTACCCAAGAAATGGAGGAACATAATTATTTCCTTTCCACATACATACCATATACATTGATGAAATAAAAGGAAATGTCAAGTTCAATGGATGTGAGATCTAGGGCCAACAATGAGCTTAAAGACAACGCTGTGTTGAGATTCATATATCTTGGATTCCAACTTGTAATTGAAGGCCTCCTTATCTGCTTGTTGTGGCCACCAACAACCCCCCTTCTTATTTAGTGTTAGTACTAATACCAAATAAGTGGGGACCCTTAGTCAAAAAATTTAAAAAATGAATTAGTGCTTGTATTTCCTTTTTAATAAAACTTACCATCATAAACTTACGAAAATACCTTTAAAAATTCTAAAAAGCCTAAGTTTTATGATGAGGAAAGATAAAATCACTCCTAAACAAATATCACATCGCATGCCTTAAAACTCACTTATGCTGGAAAATCATACGCGATGGCGCATATCGCAAAATCGCACCTCGCAAGAAATACATAAACACAAAATGGTCACATGCTACGATTATGCGATATTGCGACCATGCAATATTGCGATATTGCGATATTGCAATAGAGTGACAAAGTGATCTTACGAAAGAATAACAGAGTGATATTGTGATCTTGCGATAATGCGATACAACGATCTGCGATATTGCAAAGCAAATTGCAAAATCATTCCATCGCAAAATCTTTCGGCTCACTATTCGAGATTTTTTTTTTTTCATAAAACGAGACCTAGTTACGCGCTTTAATGATAATTAATGAGTTAGTTGCCAGTTGTTAATGAAATATGGTTTTGTGTTTATCAAGAAACCAGTTCACGTAAGGTGATATAATTTTGCATGTCTTCGGCATTTAAAGCTTTCTCGTCACTATTCCTTATTATTACTTTCACCTCACTTGTAAACTACAGGAACGAAGAACAAAGAACTATACAAAGTAGTATACGAGAAACTATGGGGAAGAAAGCCAAGGCTCCGATGTCTGAAGACAAAGAAATTGCACCCTTGTACACAGACACCGCCTGTAATAGAGACACAGGTATTACCACTTGGGAAGGCACGTATAATCTACTTGAGGAAGAGAATCCCAAGGTAATGGAGTTTACGGCTACTGTGGGCTCACAAAGTTCTTCTGAAGCATCAGTTGCAGATTTAGCTTGTTCATTCCTGCACCGGATAGCGGGAAGGCCCAAAATTCCCCCCTACACAAATATGGTTAAATGGGTACTAGACAACACTAACATAAAAAATAGACAACTCAAAACTCAGGGTCAAGAACTTACGGGATCATTATTTTCACAAAATGTGAGCTTTACATCCGCTAAAAGAAAACACGCAAGAGGCGAAAATCGCACCAAGGAAGCCCGGATCACGCATCGCTGGGTAAAACTTCTTGAAATGGAAAGCTTCTAATTGCTCAGCTACCTGTAAGCTCCAGAAATTTGGAAAAAGTATGTTAAGGATAAAAAAGTAAAACTTGAATCCGAAAATCAATGGTAATGGTCAGAAATATCCTCAAAGTATTTAGTGAAATCACACAGCCAGTATATGACTCTCAAAAGCCTCATCAATTCTGCCGAAAAGATGGCACCGACTCTTGCTGATTCTGTTTTTGTAGCACAGTTAAAGGATGAAGTTGGCCAACCGACTCTTCTCAAACAAATGCTGAATGCTTGCGATGTTAAGGAGAAAATACAAAAATAGTTATATGTTAGATTTAATTTTAGAAATAGTTTTGCTTTATTTTTGCCTAGAGAAAGGATGGTCATTTAAACCGTATCCTATATTTTTGTAATAAGTTATTTTTAGATGTATTTAGTAGTATTTAAACCCTTCTCATGCATTTAGAGAAGGGTCCAGAAATTTATCAAAAACTTGTCCTCAGAACATGCACTTTTGCACCCTTTGAGGAGGTTTTGATGAATGAATGGAACAAGATTTATTGATTTTTTTGCATTTAATATCTGCTACTGATGTTGCACTTCTGTACTCTTAGTGGATGTTGGATTAAGAAGAGATAAATCGTTATCGCTTGAAGCTCATGAGTAGAACTAGTTATAAATGGTACTTCTATCTCTTAACAATTTTCTATCTTTTGTGTTAAAGTGATATTCAAGTTCAGTTGTTTATATATTAATGCGTGAATGCCTGAGTTATCATTTGGCACTTTTGTACGGTGATATATATTTATTTATGCTTAATGTATGAATAGCTTATTATGTGATATGTTTTTCACAACTGTTTCGTCTAACTTTTTATGCGAAGTGGTTCATCTATATTGAATTCTTTTCCTATAATAGTTGAATGATCTTTATTATCGATTGTTATTTGAAATCATTTTAGATTGCATAGCAGAAAGATCACACCCCGAGTTAGTATAGATTTAAATATTTTTGTTTATTAGAATACAATTGCATGTCATTAGATTAAAGTTAGTATTAGAGCATCTTAATTAGGAACTGTTAGATCAGAAATATCAAATTCTACACACACACACTCATAAATTGGGAAACTGGTCCCATATCCCCAGTCGGACCCACCATACCAAACGGAAAAGGAGCTGCCAACCAAGGTCCGGACCAGGTGGGTATCCCCCTTGTTGTAGACCTGATTTTCGGGGATTCAACACCGCCCATAGAATCGATACCATAAATTCCAATTAGGGAGGATATAATTGATAACACAAGTAGCTTTGTCACCTTCCAACATAGTCTCATAAAAGTAAATGACTTGGGGGAGAGTATTTTCAAAGGGGTTGGATAAATGCCTACAATTTAGAGAGAGAACCTTCATTTAGAACTCTGAGAGGGGCCTGCAGCTCTAAGTTCCCTTTGGATGGAATATTGTTTCCTATATTGCATGTTGTTAGGATTTAGAAAGGAAGGATTTGCCACTTCTAGCTAAGGAGGAGTGGGGTGGATCCTCAAAAAGTGATTTGAACTTAAACATGAACGCAAAAAATTACAAATATTACCATAAATATAGAGATGCAGCAAAAGCAACAATTCATTTCACTAATATCAAAGACTGAAACAAGCTTACAAACATAATAGAAATAAACTATCTCGAGCGATGGTAACTTATCTCTGAGAATAGATGTGGAGGATGCATGCCTCTGAACTATGTTACGATGAGGATCAAGGGCCTATTTATTATTGAAAACAAGGGAAAACCATAAAAAACCAAAACCCTAACCCAAGGAGATGGAATGCCAAGAGTTTGTGGGCCCCGTTGGGGTTACCTGGGCAGCAAAATTCTCGGGGTCGTCACTTGGTCATATTATCTACATTTGGCACGTAAGATACCTTGTTGGGAATATCTCTCTGATTACTACAGGATTTGTGGCAAGCTCATACCTATGGCTTTGGACCTGTTGCAGACCTGAAAAATCACCATTTAGTGGGGTCAAGATTGCTATAGAAGTTAAGGACCCAAAAAACTCTAAAAATAGTAAATGATGCAATAAACAAGGAAACAGGTGAAATCGACTAGAGGTCTAGGTGGAATAGGTGAGTGGCCACCAATATCCACTTGGATTAGTCCTACCTCCTCAAGAAGAAATGGTCCCCATTGTGTTCAGAGCCTCCATGAGGTGAGGAAATTTGTATTAACACTGGTCCCTTGTGAACCACTTGCCCTGGTGAAGGAGTTGGCCTACTTTGACAACTCGATATAGCTGGATCCTCTCTTGGAAACTGTTATTGATCTGCATGTCCATGATATGAGACAATGGACTATGGGATCCCAAAGTGTACCCACACTCACTCGAAGAAGAGCTTATTAGCGGCCTCTGCTATGATACCCTTCTTGTAGGACACCATAATGGCCATCTTAGAGAATCTATCGATGACTACGAAAACACATTTGTTTCCATGCTTAGTAGAAGGAAGGCCTGAAATGTAATCCATGGAGATGGATTCCCAAGGTTGACTAGGAGTAGGCAAAGGAGTATACAGGCCTTGCTTCTTAATGGTTGGTTTCGTAATGACGCAGGTGGTGAAGGATCTAATGTACTTCCTAACATCATGATGAAGGTTTGGCTAATAAAAATACTTTTGCAGTACTACCATTGTTTTCTCTACTTTGAAATGTCTAGCAACTTGAATATAGTGCACCTCCCAAATCATCTTGGCACATTCACTTGAAGGTACACATATGTGTCCCATGTGGCATAATGATGCATCCCATCGGTGAAAATTTGGAACTTGCTTACCTTCTAGGAATGTCTAGTATGTGCTTCCTAATTCTGGATCACTCTTGTAAAGATGCAGCCATCCTGAAGTCTCACGCCCACAAGAGTCGAGAACAATGACCAGCGCCATGACTGGTGGTCAGTTGAGGCAGTCTCCAATAGTATTTTTCTTCCCTTCTTGTACTTAATGTTCAAATAGAACTATTGCAGGTATGTGGACCATTTTTTATGGTGATCGTTCTGCAACTTCCCTTGTGTTTAAATAAACCGTAGGGGATGGTGGTCTGTGTGGATGATCGTTTACTTCCCCAAAATGTAATGCTTCCATTGTCAGTAGGCCTTCACAATGGAATACATCTCTTTGTCATGGGCGGGATACTTTCAGACTATGCCTGAAAGTGTCTCACTGTGGTAAGCCACTGGATTCCCCTGTTGAGTAAGAACTACACGAATAACATAGTCAGAGGTATCTGTCTCAATCTCGAATGGTCATTGCAGGTTTGGTAATGTGAGCACCGGTGCAAAGAAGAGGTGACTCTTCAACTTGGTAAATTCCTATTGCTGGGTTTTAGACCAAAATAACTTGGATTTCACTCCACCCTTGGTGACTTGACTTAAAGGCCAAGTGATATGAGAGAACCCCAACATGAACCTCCAGTAGAAATTGGCGAGACCTAGAAAGCTGCGAAGCTCTGCTAGAGTGGTTAGGGACGGCCAATGCTGAATGAATTGTATCTTGGTTGGGTCCACATGCACACCTTGCTCATCAATGATGTACCCCAGATATTGAACCTGGGTCATGCCAAAAGTGCATTTCTCCAAATTGGCACACAACCTGTGTTGTCGCAGGGTTTGGAGGACATGTCGAATATGATCTAGATGCTCTTCCCAACTTTGGCTGAACATCAAGATGTCATCTAAATACACCACCACTAATGCATTGGTGAAGGATTGCAAGATGTCTTCTATCAATCTCATGAAGGTTGCGGGGGAATTTGTCAATATGATAGGCATGACCAACCATTCGAAAAGGCCCTCCTTGGATTTGACGGAAGTTTTCCACACATCAGAGGGTTCGATAGGAATTTGGTGATACCCAAACTTCAAGTTAATCTTGATACTAATATCCCCACCCCACCCCCCCCCCCCCCAACCTTGAACTAGTCTAGAAGGTTGTCAATCTGTGGGATTGGGTACCTATTTCAAACAATGTTCTTGTTTAGTGCCCGATAGTCAATACAAAGTTACTAGGTCTCATCCTTCTTCTGTACCAATACAATCAGGCTCCCACAAGGTGAGGAGCTTGGCCTAATGTGCCCTTTTTCCAACAGCCCCTGAATCTACCTCTTGATCTCATTATTATTTAAAACAGAGCGTCAATAGATCGATCCATTGGGTAGCGACACACCTGGGGTTAGATTGATGGAGTGCTTGACCTGACAGTGTAGAGGTACCCCTGTAGGTGAGGAAAAAATGTTCTTGTACTCCACGAACTTGTCCATCTACTAGTGCTACGTAGAGGATCCCTATCTAGAAGCCCTAGCCACAATATTATTCTTTCCCTGAGGGCTAATCAAAATGAATTTTTTTTCCTAGTCTATGAAATGATCTTACTGCATTTTTGTTGTAGTGATCAAAGAGATGACAGTAGGCGAGGCTACCTCCGGTATCCTGTACAACTTATTACACAAAGTAATAATCATGGAGGGAGGTATAGAATCATATACAACATACCACTTCCACAAGTATGGTTTTCCTAACAATACATCACAAAATTCAAGAGGAGAAACATCACACAATACCTCATCCGTGAAGGGGTTGATGCTGTAGGGAAGGCGACACTATTGGCTAACACGAAGATCTTGTCCTTGGTGAAGCCACCCGATGGTGTATGGTTGTAGATATGCTATAGTCAGTAGGCCCAACTACTTCATGACCTATGATGAAATGAGGTTCTTTTGGCTCTCGCTATCGAAAATGAATTGTAGCAGAGAACCATTCACCCACATCTATGAGTGGAAGAGGTGTTCCCCCTCCTCTGGATATTCAGGCTCATTCTTTTAGATCTTGGTGGTGGACATGGTGGCACTGGGCTCTGCATCAATGATCTGCTTCCCTTTGTCATTCCCCTTGTTAGGCTTTGACTCAGTGTCGGAAGATGTGTTTGATTCAGAAGCCTTCAACTCGAACACTAGTGACTGCTTGGCCCAACACTCACTTGTGTTGTGAGTGGAGCTCTTATGGAAATCACACCACTTTCCCATGTCCTTCTTTGTCTTTGTGGTGTTGTTATTTTGTTGTGGCTTTGGTGGGTTTTCCTAGGTTTCCCCGTCTTGGTTTTGTTCTTTGCTCTGTGGTTTGGGGGCGCCTTTCCCTTGCTTCAGATTCACAGATCCAAAGTCTCGCTTCTTCTGTTTAAACTTATGATCAATCTTGACAATGTATCGGTACGCCATATCGAGTGAGGAGATGTCTTGGAATTGCATCTCGTCCTGGATGTACTAGTGTAGACAACCATGGTACTTGAGTACCAAATGTCACTCAGAATCCTTGATACCCAATTTTGTACGAAGGGTGTTGTAATGCATTTTAAAATTGGTCCATGTTGTATATATCTTACCTTATTTAAAAAAAAATCAAATACTCAAGTAAAAAAGAAAAAGAAGACAAAAGACAGTTCAGTTTTGATCATATTGAAATGATTTAGTTCTTATTAAAGTGTTTTATTAAGGACTAATCATTGGCACCAAGCACTTGGCATAAATTTCATTCAGCGAAGGTGGGATCATGTGTCAAGGGCTGCAAGGTTAAGAAAAAAACAAGTTGAATGTCAGAGATGAGTTAAAGTGATGGGGCCCACATGATAGTGCAAACATGACACCACAAACTGCTTGATGGTTATCATAAGGGATGCCTCTACAAAGACTTGGAGTTGGGCACGTTGACCTCAGATCAATGACCTAGATTAACTACACGGGCACTACTCTGAAAATTTTCCCATATAGAGAAGTCCCTCCGTAGTCACGTCATCAAGCGAGCCAGTTGCGTCATCAAGCGAGCCAGTTGCATCATCAAGTGAGCTAGACCCCACCCATTCCTCCACCATGTCATCCCTTTTTTTCCAACTGTCATCCTAATTTTTCCAATCATTCATTAATTTCATCCTTCCAAGAAA
Source organism: Pinus taeda (assembly GCA_000404065.3). Lineage (NCBI taxonomy): Eukaryota > Viridiplantae > Streptophyta > Pinopsida > Pinales > Pinaceae > Pinus > Pinus taeda. Next base: position 8,429 of record APFE031035158.1, on the reverse strand, counting down.
TTGAATTTCCCACGAAAACAATAAATGTTGTTTTCCCTCTGTCGTTATTCCATCTTACCTATAAAATCTCATTCCTGAGTCATTTTGTTTCACTTGTCCTCTCTCTCTGGCTGTCAAAAACTTCGAAAACTACAACTAGCGTCCCAGTCATCATAACCTGTAAGAACCAGGTATTTATATCACAATTAGTCATCATATAACTATTAAAATGGCCAAAAAAGCTACTTTAACTAGATCATCCTCTCAAATTCCCCTCATGGACACAGAAAGGGACATATTTGATACTATCTTCCTGTAAACCACCTTGAGTTTTATCATCATATTCATCTAAACTAGTCCAATAGGTCAGGTGTTTTGTCAACATTTCTCCCTCAGACCTTTCTTTTTCCAGAGTTTATCAATTGGCTAGTCTTATCAATGTATCCTCAGAAATGCTTCGTTATGAATAGATTAGGAGAAAACATTTTTTTAGGTATCTTCACTTGTAATCCAACAAGCATTGTGTTATCCATCTATGGATTCATATTTTTCTTTCTTTGAAGAATCCCTGTATGCCTATTTTCAAGATTTATCCAGACCGGAGAATGCTCTAATCATCTTTTACCTTATGTCTGATGGAAAACAATTTTCTTTGGATTCAACTCAATTTCCTTTAGATGATTTTGCTGAAGATGTTAAACCTATTCTTCAAATTTTAATGAAAATTTTGGGAAAAGAGGACACACAGTGATTGATAAAGCAATTTTGGGGATGTTTAGTGTGATGATGAAACCTGATGTTGTTTTATATATACCTTCTTTTTGGGGAGTGATTAATGCTAAGTTAATGAATCTTTCACCCACTGGTTGCTTTAGATTTCCCTCCTTAATAACTTAGTTGTTCTTGTATACTCATGTTGAGATTTTTATGCACTTGGAGTTGAAAATTATGGATCCTCACAAAAATAAGCAATCAATAGTCTTTTGGACTGATACAATAAGGAGTGATCCTTAAAATGAAAACCTATTTGGTTTTGCTTCCTCTTTCGTCTCAGTATTATATTCAATTATAAATGCTTCACCTGCACCATTCTTGTTACTATAAGCTCAAGCTCTTCTTCAATTGAGAAAATATGCAAAGGTTGGACAATGGTTTTCTTTTGAAGATCATGTAGAAATCAGATTGTATGGAGTTGAAATTGCGCCCTACAGGTTGCCAACTTTTGTTCCTATGAGGTTGTTTGCTTTGGAGTTCATAAGGCAGAGTTTAAATGTAAATCAAAATCATTTTGTGCCTACAAGGAAAGGACATCTTTTTAGATTACCTAGAACTATTGTATCTTTTATTCTGAATACTAGATAGGCAACAAAAGAAGTCCAGAAAATGTTGGAGGAGATGAATTCATTACTAGGAGAAAAATGGGCGTATGATCCATGTCATATAATTTAAAATATAAGAGTGGATAATGGTTATGCTACTTTTATACATGAGTCTAGACCAGAAATTGAAATTTGGCTAATGAGGGATACTCTGCTTCATCAGTGGGCATAGAGATTGAATCTCCTCTCCCTACTAAAAGGAATTTGAAGAGAGGTAGAGAAGAGGTGATTGATTTAGATGAAGAAGTGGATAGAGAAGAAAAAAGGGAAAAGAGGTCTGATGAAGCTAGTTCATCATCAGGTCTTGGTTTTCAATTGCATATATGGGAGACACTTTGTACACCTTCTCCCCCTATTCTAGAAGAAGCTTCTCAAAGTTTTGTGTCTGTAATTAAAGAAATGTTTTTGTAGGTTGAAGAAAAAAACAAGAAGATTAGAGAGAATATGGATTCTCAATCAAAGGCTCAAATTGATTCTGAATATCAAACAAGGTTACTATCAACCATGGATTTAGAAATAAGTCAGTTGAAAATTGCTTTTTCTCATCTTTCAACAATGTCTGTATCATCATTAGTAGGTTTTAAAACTATTAATATAACAATAGATGCAAAGAAAATTGCTCTGCTTGATAAGATCAATCTTCATATGCAGACTGGTCAATTGACTTTTAATGATTTGAAAAAATCTTTCTCAGCTGCTACTAAGGCTGAAGGTATGCTAGAAAAAGTAGTGAATCAGTTGACACTAGAGAAAGCTAATTGTAGAGCTCTGAATACCCAAAATGAAGAATTGAAAAAATTGATTGTTAAAATTGGAGTGAACCCAAAAGATAGAACTGTAGTCCAAAAATCATTACAGGGTGCTGAAACAGAGATTCAAGTGTTAAGGAAGAAACTAAAGCCTCCTTATTTAGAACATCCAATTGCTATAGAGGTGGCAGAAGTTGAAAAATAAAAAGAAATGTTGGTTCAAGAGATTTTGCAGAGAAATGAATAGGTAAAAAAATTAAAGTAAATGAATCTTGTTTTACAAATGAAGATTGATTCACATGTCTATACAATTGTGGTAGGAACAAACTCAGAGGATCCCACTTCTAAGTTAACTCGGGTTATGAGTGATTTACAAAATACTGAAAGTGAACCGAGGAAAAAGAAAACAGATTTAGAAAATGATCTGAAAATTATCAAGGCCACTGAACAAGAGTCACTGATGTCCAAGGATACTATAGAGAAGTATAGGAAAGATTATCAAGTTTCTCACCAGGAAATCAAGGAGTTAAAAGAAAAGGTGAAAGGCAACATGTCCCTTATATAGGCAAGGGAAATATTATGGAATGATATAATTAATATAGTGAAGAACATGTGGGAATTTCTGGCCATCGTGGAAGAAGAAAAAATCATTGTTAGAGACTTAGAAGGAATCATCATGGCTAACAAAAAAAAACTACAATAAAGAGCCTAGTTTGCTAAGAAGATGATTGACTTTCTGAATTCTAGGTCTGCATAGGAGCTAAAGTAATTTGGGTTAGAGGCCAAAACTGCACATATAATGGAGATCAATAAGATGATAGTGAATAATTCATATAGGAAAGAAACAAAGAGAAAGCTAAATGAAGTCAAGGAAGTAGTGATGAAGTTCAATGCCATTTTTGACAAAAGAACTGGAGCTAGTTTACCATCCTGTTGGGACTAGCAAGGAATTTTTTTTCCTTGGGAAACATATGAACCATTACTGGTGGAGGCTAATAGAAAAATTAGTTCCACACATGAGAAGACTACAATGCTAAAAGGAATTACCATTGTTAGCTATTTGCATAAATATTTTTAGCTCCTTTAGATGATGAAGACTCTTTTCATTGGGAAGCCAACATACAACAAGGTTACCAATTTTAGGATGGCAGATGTAAAGTTTATCAAATGTCCTAGAACAAGTACATAAACTTGGAGAAAATGTAGGGAATGGATGTCTCCACAGGAAAACACTACAGAAGCAGAACCTTTTACTATTCCCTAGTCACAAATTATTGAATGATAGAGCGCCTTATTTCTTACTAGTTTATATTTTATGAAGTCATGTAATTTTTATTTTTTAATGTAATGATCGAATGTAAAGTAGTTTAGGAAGTTGATAGTTCCCATAATTGTCCTTTCAAAAATTTTGTATAAAAGAACTTGAAGGAGATGAATGGGGGTTCCAGAATTTTGGCACCTCAGGAGAAACTACAATTTTGTACTTTGGATCTTCATATGATATTGAATAAAGCTTTTCACAGCGTTTCTAGAAATTTCTGGGTATGATTTGTCTTCTCTGTTACATCTTATGTGTTATTTTATTCATTGAAAAGAATTGAAGCAGTTGGGCCTTAATTTTGCATTACTGTGGTTCTAAGTGTCTGTAAATCTAAGGTTAAAAATACTTAAAAAAGCGCTCTTCTTTTCAAATTTCATTTCATGCTAATTACATTTTATTCTTAGTCAAAGATAAAATATTCTATATAAACAACCTGTTATATGAAACTTTCACTAACAGTTCCTACTATATCCCGTTCATTTGCATTCAACATTTGAAGGCCACTTGAGAAGTATTGTTCATATATTGAAGACTAAAGGGTTTAAAATAAATATTTTGAGGTTTTACAAGATGATGGGACAACAAATCAATCAATTTTCAATTTTCAGTAAATGTCTTGGGCACTAATCCCTACTCAGCCAGAGATAGCCCCTCAAGGTACAACAAAGGGTATGAAACATTGGTAAACTACGACACGTCTTGGTTCCTTCTCTCCGCAGTGTGGTCCACTTTATGTATTTATCCTCATACCCGAAAAGGTAGTACACCTCCTTGATGACGTCCTAGAATGAATTCCAGGTGGGTGTGGATGAAAATAGTGAGGGTGTACTTTGATCCTTCTTCTCACAGTAGGTTTTCCACCAGTCATTGATGTGGGGGGCGACTTTGAGAAGTGAAAAAGTAATATTTTCCCGGATGGAAAAATCATGAACAAAAAAATATCCTTTTAGTAGATTTAACAATTTATCTACAGTTTCTGCATCTGTCTAACATTCAAATATGGGGATGTCAAAGTTAACTTGCACTTTGAAGAGTGTGGTGCTTCCAGAGTGGCTGCTGGAAAGAGATGTGTCACCTTTGGGTAACCGTTAAAGAATTTGGGCAAAGTTTTCCATTATCGCATTCCTCTATCGCTCGAGGCTTCTTCGAGCAAGATTTTGAAATTATCTCCTACCCCCTTGTCTTTCTTCTCTTCTACCATGGGAGGCCGTCAGGTTTCTTGAGGCTGGTCTTGCAAAGATTCGACCAATTTGAGCCCTAAATCCTTATATCCCGACCTCGTTGGGGACATGCAAAGAAAAACAGAGAAAGAGAAAACCACTCTAATACCACTGATCCAAAATTAAACAAGAACTAAACAAATTACATCTATAACCATAAATATAGAGATACAACATAAATAACACCCATTTCATTAATATCGAATATTGAAACAAGCGTACAATAGAATGGAAATAAACTAGCTCAGGCGATGGTAGCTTATCTCTGAGAAGAGATGTGGTGGCTACATGCCTCTGAACTCTATTACAATCAGGCTGGAGGGCCAATTTATTATTGAAAAACAAGGGAAAACCCTAAACAACCAAACCCATAACCCCAAGAGATGGAATGCCATGAGTTTGTGGTCCCCATTGGGGTTAGTTGGACAACCAACTTCCTGGGGTCGTAACTTGGTCATATTATCTCCGTTTGGTGCATGCGATACCTTTTTGGAAAGATCTCTATGAGTAATACATGATTTGTCATAGGACCTTATTTGTGGTTTTTGGCCTATTGCGGACCTAAAAAAAACTGTTTAGGGGGTCAAAACTGCTTTGGAAGTTTAGGACTAGAAAAAATGCTAAAAATAGTAAATGCTGCAATAAACAAGGAAACAGATGAAACTAAATGGAGGTCTAGGTGGAATAGGTGGGTGGCCACCAATATCCACCTAGATCAGTCCTCCCTCCATAGGAAGAAATGGTCCCCATTGCATATTGTGATACTCTTCTTGCAGGCCGCCATAATGGCCATCTTAGAGAATCTTTTGACGACTACGAAAACACAATCATTGTTGTGATTATTAGAAGGAAGGGCGGACATGTAATCCATGGATATGGATTCCTAAGATCAGCTAGGAGTAGGCATAGGATTATATAGGCCTTGATTCTTGATGGTTGGTTTGGAAATGGTGTAGGATCTAATGTACTTCCCAACATCCTGACAAAGGTTCGACCAATAATTTTTTTTTTCCAGTACTGCCACTATTTTCTCTACTCCAAAATGTCTAGTGACTCGACTATAGTGCACCTCACAAATCATCTTTGCTAACTCAATTGAAGGTACAAAAATGTGTCCTAGGTGGCATAACAATGCATCTTAGAGATGAAAATTTGGAACTTTCTTACCTTCTAGGAGTGTCTAGTATGTGCTGCCAAATTTTGGATTGCTCTTGTAAAGATGTGGCCACCTTGAAGTCTCGCGCCCGCAGGAGTCAAGCATAGTGATCAACACCATGGCTGGTGGTTGGATGAGGCAATCTGTAACAATATTGGTGCTTCCCTTCTTATATTTAATGTTCAAATGGAACTCTTGTAGGTATGTGGACCATTTCTAATGACGATAATTTTGCAACTTCCTTTGTGTCTTTATGAACTGTAGGGGTCAGTGGTTTGTGTGGATGACCATTCCCTTCTCTAGAATGTAATGTTTCTATTGTCGACATTCCTTCAAAATGGATACATCTCTTTGTCATAGGTGGGATACTTTCAGACTGTGTATGAAAGTGTCTGACTGTGGTAAGCCATTGTATGCCTCTGCTGAGTAAGAACCACACCAATAATATAGTCAGAGGCATTTGTCTCAATCTCAAATGGTTGTTGTAGGTTTGGTAATGTGAGCACAGGTGCAAAGCAGAGGTGATGCTTCAACTTGGAAAACACCTTTTGTTGGGGTTTAGACCAAAAGAACTTTGCTTTTGCTCCGCCGTAGGTGACTTGAATTAAAGGCCAAGTGATATGAGAGAACCCCAACACGAACCTATGGAAGAAATTGGTGAGACCCATAAAGTTACATAATTCTATTAGTGTGGTTAGGGCTCGCAATACTCAATGATTTGTATCCTGGCTCGGTCCACATGCACACATTGCTCATCAATGATGTATCCCAAATATTGAACCCGGGTCATGCCAAAATTGCATTTCTCCATTAAGGAAATTTTGAGGTCTAAAATGGGGCTCCTAAGAAAAATGTACGACCAAAATAAACTTTATAAGAACCAATAGGATTCAAGATGATGATGTCAGCCATTGGAGATGATTCACCATTTTTATTAAAAATAATAAAATAATAAAACTATTTTTTCAACTTGTATTTTAAACTTATCTCCCTAAGGTTTTACTGAAATTTCAAAGAGTACTCGTTGGATGCAAAATTTAGTTCCTCATCCAAGGAGTACCCATGTTGCATACTTTGGATGTACCCTGCTACACGAAAAATGAGAAATACATGAAAAAACATGATTGCAATAATGTTTTTCATGTATTTCTCATTTTCATGTAGTAGGGTCCATATAAAGCATGCAACATGGGTACTCCTTGGATAAGGAATCAAATTTTCTACCCAAAAAGTGTTTCCGCTCAAAATTTGAGTAAACCCATAGGGATATAAGTTGAAAATACGAGTTGAAAAAAATAATATATTATATATATAATATATATATATATATATATATATATATATATATATTATATATATAATATATATATATATATATATATATATATATAGATATATATATATATATATATATATATATATTATATATATATATATATATAATATATATATATATATATATATTTTTTTTTTTTCTAAAAATTTGATGGTGTAATCTACTATTATTTTTTTATTTCCAATATTATTTTATAATGTCCTTAGGAGTCCCATTTTAGACCTCAAAATTCCCCTAATGGAAATTTCCACACAACTTGTGTTGTTGTAGGCTTTGGAGGACCTATCGGATATGGTGGAGGTGCTCTTCCCAACTTTGGATGAAGATCAAGATGTCATTTAGATACACCACCATGAATGCATTGGTAAAGGGTTGCAAGATGTCGTCCATAAATCTAATGAAGGTTGCAGAAGAACTCGTCAACCCGAAAGGCATGACCAACCATTTGAAAAAGCCTTCCTTGGATGTGAATGTAGTCTTCCACACATTGGAGGGTTCGATCGGAACATGGTGATACCTGGACTTCAATTCAATCTTGCAAAAATATTTCCCCCCCTTAAGCTGGTCCAGAAGATCATCAATACATGGGATTGGGTACCTATTCTGAACAGTGATATTGTTTAGTGCCCGATAGTCAATACAAAGTCTTTAGGTCCCATCCTTCTTATATACCAATACAATAGTGGTCCCATAGGGTAATGAGGTTGGCCTGATGTGCCATTTCTGAAAAAAATCCTGAATCTGACTCTTGATCTCATCATTCTCCTGAATAGAGTGTCCATAAATCATTCCTTGGGTAGTGGCATGCTCGTGGTCATATTGATCACATGCTTGACCCGATAGTGCAGAGGTAACCCCGTAGGTGAGGAAAAATGTCCCTGTACTTCTCCATGACCTTGTTCATCTGCTATTGTTGTGCAGAGGAGCCCTGTCTGGAATTCGTGGACAAAATATTCTTCTTTCCCTGAGGACAAATCATAAGGAAAACAAATTTCCTAGTTTGTGAAATGATCTTACTGCATTTCTTTGTAGTGATCAAAGAGATGGCGGTAGACAGGGCTACCTATGATATCCAATACAACTTATTTCCCAAACCAATAATCACATTGTTATAGACATTTTTGGGCACTTCAACCCCAATCATAAATGTCCATAAACTGAGGGCTCCTAAGTCCCTAAAAGTGTTGCTTCACTGCCTAAAGGAACAAGGTCAGCGGATTACATCATCTCCCAGAAGTTCTCCACTGAAAACTGCTCATAAATGGTCAAATATGGACCATACTGAAAGC
>APFE031035156.1:0-11633 GCA_000404065.3 Pinus taeda | reverse complement strand
TTACCAATATTTTCCATACCGTTGACTGAAAGTTTGGTATCAAGAATTCAAAGAAGCGTTTTGTAATCAAATACCCTGGTTGCCTGCACAAGTACATCCAAGAAGAAATAAAATTCCTGAATATCTCCTCACTCGGCACGGCATACCGATATGCCATCAACGTTGAGAAAAATTTTAAACAGGAATGCAACAAATTACAGAGATAATCATAAACATAGAGATGTAGCAGAAATAATACTTCATTTCATTAATGTGAAATACCGAAATATGCTTACAAATAGAAATGGAAATAAACCAGCTAGGGAGATGATAGCTTATCTCTTAGAAGAGATCTAGTGGCTACATGCCTTTGAACTACATCACAATGAGGCTCTAAGGCCTATTTATTGTGATAAACAATGGAAAACCCTAAACATCCAAAAAACCTAACCCTAGAAGATGAAACGCCAAACTGTGGGCCCCTTTTGGGTAAATTGGTACATCAATTTCCTGGGGTTGTAACTTTGGCATATGATCTTTGTTTGATGTGGACAATATCTCACTAGGAATATCTATCTGAGAGCTACAACTTTGGTAAGAGAAACATTGGGACTTTCTCATATCACTTGGCCCTTGAGTCAAGTGACCAAGGGAGGAGCGAAAGAAAAATTCTTTTGGTCTGAACCTAAACAGAAGGCATTCACAGAGTTGAAAGATCGCCTTTGCTTGACACCAGTGCTCGCATTAACAAACATGAAACAACCATTTGAAGTTGAGATAGATGCCTTTGACTATGCTATTGGGGTAGTCCTTAGTCAACACGGGCATCCAGTGGCATATCACAATGAGACACTTTCAGACACAGTCTAGAAGTATCCCACTTATGACAAAGAGATGTATGTCATTGTGAAATCCTACCAACAATGGAAGCATTACATTTTGGGGAAGGAAATGGTCATCCACATAGACCATCGACCCCTACATTTCATACAAGCCCAAGGGAAATTGTAGAATGATCGCCATCAGAACTGTTCCACATACATGCAACAGTTCCATTTGAATATCAAGTATAAGAAGAACAGCACCAATAATGTTGTAGATTGCCTCAGTCGACCACCGATCATGGCATTAACCACTGTGCTCAAGTCTCATGGGCATAAGACTTCAGATTGGCCACTTCTCTATAAAAGCGACCCAAAATTCACCCACACATACCAGACACTCTTGGAGGGTTGCCATGTTCCAGATTTTCACCTTGAGGATGCCCTGTTATGCCACCTAGGTCAGCGTTGTGTTCCTTCAAGCGAGCGTGTCAACATCATTTGGGAAGCACACTATAGTCAGGCCGTTGGACATTTTAGGGTCGAGAAAACAATTGCAGTATTACAAAAGTATTTCTATTGGCCGAATCTGTGACAGGATGTCGAGAAGTACATCGGATCATGCACTTCCTACGCCATTGCTAAACTAACCATCAAGAAGAAAGACCTCTATACCCTAATGCCTACCCCTAGTCGACCTTAGGAATCCATCTCCATGGATTACATGTTAGGCCTTCCTTCCACTAAGCATGGAAATGACTGTGTTTTTGTGGTCGTTGACAGGTTCTCAAAGATGGCGATTATGGCGGCCTATAAGAAGAATATCATAGCAGAAGCCACTGCTAAAATCTTCTTTGAGTGAGTGTAGGTACACTTTGGGATCCCATAGTCTATCATCTCATATTGGGACAGTAGGTTCCTCAGTATATTTTGGTCAAGTCTTTGGTTGATGCTGGACACCAAACTCACTAAGTCCATAGCCTTCCATCCTCAAACTGATGGTGAGATAGAGGTTGTGATCGTACACATTCTGCACATGTACAACTCAAAGCATCCATGCACATGGGATGAGAGCCTCCCCGATGTTTAGTACAGCTACAACCGGGCTCTCCACAGCTTGACTGGCCACAACCCTTTTCAGGTGGGCTTGGGATTCCAGCCACTATGTCCCATTAATGTGGCCATGCCATTTGTAGCTACTCACAAAGATTCGGCTCATGTCTAGTCTGAAACAAATAAGGCAAAAAACTTCATTGAGCATATCCAGCACATTCGCCAGTAGGGCCATGACATTCTGGAGAAATCAAATGCCAAGTACAAGAAGCGACATGATAAACATCGGGTTCCACACAAGTTTCAGGCGGGTGATAAAGTCTGGTTGCATTCGAAAAAGGAACACCTTATCAGAGCCTATCGGAAATTCAAACCACTATGATATGGTTCTTACACCATTACCAAGGTTGTGGAAGACAATGCATTTGAGCTCAACATTCCCCCATTCCTTGGCCTGCACTCGGTGTTCAATGTGGACCACCTTTGGCCATACTTTCCAACATTGTAGAACAACTCACATCCATAGAGTTAAATCCAGATTGAATGGAACAAGCTGCAAATGATCGGATCATGGACACATAGATCAAGCACACTTGCTAGCAGAATATCCAACTATATCGAGTTGTCAAAGCAGGCCAACTCCTTCACCAGGGCAAGTGGCTCACGAGGGACCAATTTCAGCAGAAGTTTCCTCATCTCATGGAGGATCTCAACCTAATGGGTACCATTACTTCCTAAGGGGGGAGGAATGATCTAGGTGGATATTGGTGGCCACCCACCAAGTCCACTTGGACCCCCACCATTGTTTCTTTCAGCTTTTCAGTTTCCTTAATTATAGCACAGTTTACTATTTTTAGCAGTTTTTCGAGTCCTAAACTTCTAGACACATTTTGAGGCCCTAAATGGCATTATTTGGGACAACTAGGAGCAACATATATCCATGGACTGATGTTGCTCTTTCCAAAGTTGTAATTCTCGGATAGATCTTTCTAACAAGATATTGTGCGTACCAAACGGAGATCATATGCCAAAGTCATGACCTCGAGAAGTTGATCTACCAATTTACCCAAACGAGGCCCATAGTTTAGCGTTTCATCTTTTAGGGTTAGGTTTTTTGGATGTTTAGGGTTTTCCATTGTTTCTCATAATAAATATGCCTTCGAACCTCATTGTAACATAGTTCATAGGCATGTAGCTGCCACATCTCTTCTAGAGATAAGCTACCATCACCCTAGCTGGTTTATTTCCATTTCAGTTTGTAAGCATATTTCAGTGTTTCACATTAATGAAATGAAGTATTATTTTCATTGCATCTCTATGTTTATGGTTGTCTCTATAATTTGTTGCGTTCCTGTTTAAATCTGGATCAAACAAAGAATAAGAAGCTTAAGATCAACATGTTGATGTTAAGGAAAGTACCATTGAAGCTACTACCTCAGTAAGAGGATGTGAAGAAACTCCAAAATTCAATGAGCCATTATGAAAATCAATAAGGGAATTTTGAAACCGATAAGGTATAAAACTTATGTATTAAATGACTCAAGTTATGAATATAATAGAGCCTTCAAACTATTAGCAAGCCAAAGACCATAAAGAATGGATGGATTCCATGAAAGAAGAATATGATTCCACTATTAGAAATGAAACATGCGAATGGAGAAAATTATCTAAGTTCCCATAGGCTTAAAATAATTTCTCAAAATTAAATTGAATGTTTATGAAAATACTAATAAACATAGAGCTAGAATGGTAGAAAAGGTCTATCCATAAAAATAAGGGATAGATTATGAAGATAATTTTGAACCTATAGCTAAAATGAATACTAATATAATCATGATTTCATTAGCTGCTAAGTATAACTTGAATTTGAACCAATTAGATGTTAAGTCAACATTATTGAATGGTGAATTACAGGAAGACAAATATCTTATTTAGCCAAAAGGTTTTGTTAAATAATGACAAGAACATATTATTTTTTTAATTTAAAGAAAGAATTATATGGACTCAAATAGGCAACCAAGTCTTAGTATGTGAATATTGATAAATTCTTCTTTCAACAAGGTTTTACTAAAATTAAAGGAGATCCAAATTTGTATATCAAGAGTGATGGAACATGACATGTCATTTTGATTTATGTATACGTTGATGATCTTATCATAATGAAAAGTTGTTTTTTCACATGAATGTGAAATGAATGATATTGGTTAATTTCATTATCATTGAGGTCTTGATGTTTTGAGAGATAATGGTAGAACCTTTGTGAGACAAAGTAAATATACAAAAGAGTTAATTAGAAGATTTAAAATGAATGAATATATGGATGTATCTACACCATTGAAACATAATGTTAAACTCAATAGTGATGATGAAACAAAAGAAGTGAATGGCACATCATATAGAAAATTGGAGGGAAATTTGAATTACATAACTACAACCATGTTAGATATTCCATATTGTGTTAGAATAGTTAGTCAATTTATGACTAGGCCACATAAATGTCAGTGGAAAGGAGTTGAGAGAGTCCTTCGATATTTGAAGGAGGCTAAAACTTTTGGTAAAGAATATCCTAATGACATGAATGCTGAGTTGACAAATTATTTTGATTTTCATTGACTAGGAGAAAAGAATTTCACCTTTGGTTATACATTCAAGTATTGCATCTCTAATTGTGTCATGGATCAAAAAGAATTAACAAACTATTTATGTGTCTTCCACTAAAGTTGAGTAGAAGGCCATGTTCAGTAACTTGTGAAGGATTTGGATAAGAATAATTCTTGAAAACAAGGGAGAAAAAGATGAAGGGCGAAAAATCATCGGATGTGATAATCAAAGCTCTATCAAATTTGTAAACAATCCATTTTATCATGTTAAATAAAAAAATATCAAGAAACATAAGCTTACACTATGCGGAGACAGGTTAGCTATAGTAAATAATTAATTTACCCATCAAGAGGGAGTGCTAGAAATAATTAGAGATAGGATGTTTCAATTTTATGTTCTAGAATTTGAGGTTTTCCAATGCAAAAGTGAGTTGGATATGGATAGGCATCATAATTTTCTAGGTTGTTGTGACAATCTAAAATATGGATCCTATAACTATATAATGTGACTCTATTATGTATTCAGTGTGAGAGGTTGAATTAATAAAAGTCTCTCATTGAGATAGTTCTTCCATCTTTGATATCTCTATTTTTCTACTTATCCATACACCTTTTTTTTTCCTGTTCTTCATGCACTGTAAATATTTATTATTATAAATAAATAAATATAAATTATAGTTAAAAGAATAGAAGAAAATTAAGAAAAATATATATATTTTATTTGATAAGTTAAAAAATTGCAATTTAGATTCGCATGGATTACTCTACTCGCTTGAGTATATGTAATATAATTGATACAAAACAGTGAGCATACCTTATTTCTTTCCTCTTGTGCAACATTGAATCCAATGATGGTCAAATAAGCTATTCAAAGATTTTGGTTGCTTTGCAAATCAACTTTATACATGAAGAAAACTTAGCAATGGTGACAACACAAATTTTATGTAACAAACAATTCTGAGGGCTTTGAGTAGGAATTCAATTTTCCAATACCAAAAGAAGACAACATTGGCCTTAGACAACATTGACCTTTTAACTGAAATCATACACATTCGAAGGATTCCGTAGAATATAAGAATAAAACCCTTTTAAGATATTAAATGATGGAAAAGTGGGTCAGCTTCCTTTTGGTAAAGAGACATGGAGCAAATCTAGCAAATCCCTCACAACAAGATTTGTTGTTAGCAAGGGAGAGGGATTTGAACGGACATGGAGCAAATCTGGCAGAGCCCTCACAACAAGATTTGTTGTTAGCAAGGGAGTGCAAAAATCCCTCAATTCTAGAATGTGAATATATCTGCAAGATTCTTTTGAGAGAAGAAGTGAACTCCCTTATATTAAGTTACCTTTGGTGTTTTCTAGATTATCTAGATCACTTTATAGAGTTAGATTCTACTCACTCAAATAAGGTTATGTTGTGATTTTCTTTTATGATTCTAATATATTCATCATCTTCATATTTCGCATAATGAGAAATGTTTAGATTCATGCATTTCATCAGGTGCTGACAACAACCAATCTTCGTAGGAAGGTTTTCGTGCTAACAGGGACCAATAATTTCAGTGAAGGATTGCATATCATTGTGTAAGTGACTGTGGGTAAGCGTAGCTCCCCATCTTAAATAAATAAAGAAATATTTAGTTTATTAATAGTAGAGGCAGGCATATACATGTGAATAGCAAAGGAATCTAAGTCATGAGTGGTTTAAACACCACCCTTAATAGATGAGGTAGTTGATCTTTCTCCAAATACAATTTAATAAATCCAATGCTATGTACATATACATATCCAGTGAACCACCCTTAATAGATGAGGTAGTTGATCTTTCTACAAATACAATTTAATAAATCCAATGCTATGTACATATACATATCCAGTGGTACTGCTTAATCTAGTTTATTTTTAACTTTTGTAACATAACCATAAACAACTATAACAAAATAAGTATATCTATGAATAAGATTGACATTTGAAACAATGATGGGTATTATCCATTAAATTGACTCCAAATTATATTATATATATATATATATATATATTAAATAATTAATTTACTATATTTAAAAATTTTTAATTTAATATAATACTATATGTATTAAAAATAATTCGTATTAATTTAATATATAACAAAAAACATAATTTGATTCAACATCTGGATATAAAAATAAACTTAAGAAACACATCAAAAGGGAATCCTTATTTCATTGTCTTTTTAATAACAAAGATAATCATTTCAAATGCGAATCAATTTGGCTTCAGTTGTCACCCAATCTAGAGAAGTCTCATTATTTGCTCAGCTTGTTTCAGAAATGTTCATTTTTAATTAATAAACTTCATTTAGAAACTTTAATGATAAGAGTCTCGTGGTTCAACTTGTTTCGTCGAACTAAAGATTTTTTGAGAAATATTCTAATCTACAATCTGACATAAAGATTTTTTTTTTTTTTTAAACGAGGTAGTACTTTATATCATTAATAAAGTGATATTGATTGGAGATTTGGAGTACTTTATATCATTAATAAAGTGATATTGATTGGAGATTTGGAAAATGTTTTGGCCTCGCTATCAGAGTGAGAAATATTCTAATCTATAATCTGATGTAAAGAAACGAGGTGGCTTAAGTTCTTGAAGAAATTTTATATTAGGCCAATAAATATGTTATATATATATACAATCAGTCATATTAATCGAATCATTTATTCATCGATTGGAGATTTGGAAAATGTTTTGGCCTCGCTATCAAAGTAAGAAATATTCTAATCTACAATTTGACATAAAGAATTTTTTTTAAAACGAGGTGGCTTAAGCCCCTGAAAAAATCTTATATTAGACTAATAAATATATTACATATATATACAATCAATCACATTAATCTAATCATTTATTCATCATACATCAGATACACTGCATAGCAACATTGCAAATGAGACTCGAACTGGGACGGGGAGCGTGTAAGCCCTCAACCCCGCCGGTACACCATGCACTAACGTGCAATCTGACATAAAGATGCTCTCACATCTTATTAGCGTTTCGGTGATTGTCAAAATTGTTAACATTGCGATTACTCTTGGTCTTCAGGAACATGTCCTATTTATAAATATTATTAACAATTAATTGAAAATTTATGTTTTTGGGTATGGATGAAAATTCATTTGAAAAATAAACATAAATAAAAGTTCGTTGTTTTCCAATGTAAATTTGAAAGGTAGAACAGAACCACTTCAAACTTTTGCAACCATAATATTGGATTATTATTATTTTATTTGTAATAAACGATGTATAAAGAGAGATCCAATACAATTATATAGTATTATTGAGGCGTACCAAGATTATGTACTATACACAGTGGTTCCGTTCCGGTTTCACTGAATTACATTCATTTCTGACTTTATCGGATGCAGTTTTTAATCGTCAATGGACATTTGATTTGGTATTTATTTACATACAACAAATTGTCCTTTTGAATGAATTGTTCACAGATGTAGGACGGAAACAGCCTGTGACAAGATGTCGTGTGCCAGGATATTGTAAGTATTTTCTGTTGGATGGTAAGAATCCCAGAACACGTGTTTCGTTGGATCACGGCAGACTGGGGTCATGCGGGTGCACAGTATTGATGCCTCCAGCAAGCCCGTTCCGCAGCAACCTCTCCTCGCTTCTTCAAAGCCTTTCCACACATTAACTTATAAAATGTTAGCAAGCTCCAAACACAATTGCCCTGAAACTTATTGAAGCATGAAAGGATTAGAAAGAGCTAGAATATTACCATATTTACTGGGATTCTTTATGATGTCAAACAGCTTATCGTAAATGTCAATATAAGCCATTTTAAGACCAGGAAGTGTGGGTTTCAAAGCCTTTAGTAAGGCTGCAGCTTTTTGATTAAATGACATCGCAACACCATTAAATTTATGAACGCACGCGTTACGGAACAAATTGTGCAGAGTAATTTGTGAAGGCAAACATCCAAAAGGAGGAAGACTGATGAGGCTAAATAGTGTGGCACCTTCACTGTAAATACCCTGTCACAAAATCATTTGGTATACACAATTATATCACCGCCACGTTCTCATTAGTAATTTATTTATTCATGGTAATAAAAGAAATCCAAAATTTCAACTCATTATCACAGAGTTTTCTCTAAAGCTGCTTCTTCATATTGGCTCACAATTGTATAAATCTGTATTCCAAAATAAAACTATTTACTTTTCAATAATTTTAAAATAATTTTATTAAATTCTAATAAAATTACTCACTTATTTCATCATCAATGCTAAACCAATTCATTACTTATCCATCTTTCTTAAAAACGCTATGATCAAGTAATTATCAATTTTATTAAAATCTATTGCATCAAATCCCTTAAAAAATCAACATTGCAATTAGGTAATTTTCCTAAAACGATTCAATTAAATCCTTACCAATTTTGATATAAACAGATCAACACATTGCGTATCACCTTTTGTACATACCAATTCATTCCTTTATCAATTTTTTTAAAACAACGATTAAATCAAATCCTTGTCAATATTGATATAAACGGATTAACACATTGTGTATCACCTTTCGTACAAACCATTTCATTCTTGGTAATTTTTTTTAAATACACTATGATCAAGTAGTTATCAATTTTATTAAAATCAATTCAATCAAATCCAATTAGGTAATTATCAATTTTCTTTATAGCGATTAAATCGAGTCCTTGTCAATTTTGATATAAACAGATCGACCGTACATTGTGTATCACCTTTTGTAAAGTCTTTTTTTTTTTAATCAAATCATTATCGATTTTGATATACACAGATCAACCCATTGTTTATCACCTTTCCTAAAGTCTAAATATAAATATATATTCTTCAACACGAAATATCATAGTTAATGTAAAGTTAATATGATCACCTGCATAAATTTTGAGAGAGAATGGAGAAGATGATCCTGAAACTCTGTAACATTATACTTTGCTCTAGTAATTGGATTGATATAATAAGTATTGGTGAAGTCATCGGTTCCAGTACTTATCACAAACAAGGCTCCTGATATGATGTCGCTGGCATTCTTCTCGCCTACCATATTTACAAGCTTCTTTCGATAAAGCTTGAAATTTTCCACTTGTTGTCCCAGAGTTAAAACTTTCTGCATGAATTCAAAATTATATTTCAGCTGTGAAATGTTTTTCTGTATATGTAAATCTTTATATCGGTGTAGCATAACATATAAAACATATACTAACCATGGTATTTGAGGTAGTATCATCGTATCCAGAAGCAGCAGAAGCAAAACTGGCACCTTTCAGAATTCGTGCTCCTTGGAATTCAGGATCCAAAGATGCGTGCACTATATCTGGAAGGCCTGCCAATCTGGCTGTATACAGTGGGAAAAGTTAAACCTAAACATTATTACCCACAGATAATAAGAGTACTAGAATTGGAAAAAATAAAGCTAAACATATTTCCAATGGATAATAACAGTCCTAGAATTGTGATCATTATACAGAAAACTGTACCGAATCAATTAGAAGAACTTATAAAAGAAGGCTGCTATCAGTTCTTATGTCCAGCCATGCAAAACAAGCCATGATATCTTTTGCTTCTACATTAAAATAGAAAGTGAAAAGAGGTGAATGGTAGTAAGTACAAACTTACAGAGTATATCTGTTACTAATTTTCCGTTGGTAAATCGACCAGTGGGTTTATGATCCATGAAATCTCTCCCATATGGAAGAAAGTTGGCCTTCGCAATAGTTGCAAGTTCATTGTTATTACCAGGGTCTACGGTGGAATCTCCAAAGAAGTATATGGCTGGCACCAAAGGCTTTGTAGCCCTTGTCTTTGTGTCACGTAATGCTAGAAAAATACTGAGACATGTGATAAATATAAAAACAATAAGACGCCGCTCCATAGCTGATACTTTGTCTGAATTGCTATGGCACGCCCACCTTAAATAACAGCGTAATGGGTTTGCATCGGGCAGTTGACGATAGCGATGAGTTACTTTCCTGCGTGACCTGTCACAGGATGAGTTACTTAAGAAACACTTCACGCAAAAATACTTTTATATCGGATGATTTCACCATCGCTTTCCTTTTTAAAGTTGGTTTGGGATGCGGTGGTTGGAGAAGGATGCACAACTAGATATTTTTGGTTCTGCTCCATCCGTATACAGAAGTATCGGGTGGGGTTTTAAGAGATGGATTTGCTATTTATGTAAAGCTCTGAGGTAAAGTAATTGAAGATTTATAATTATATATTTTTGTTTCTATTAGGATGAAGGTGAGGTTTTGAGAAGATGACTTATTTATTTATATTATGTTAATTTTTAAATAGAATATTTGATTACTATTTTACTTTATATTATTTTTATAATTAAAACGATATTTGAAAATATGCTTAATTATTTACTTTATATCACAAATATTTATTTAAATATATATATTTATATTATTAATAACCTACAACCTATTTTATAAAATAAAATTAACATCAAAATAGATATAGCAATTTATATTTAAAATCAAATGCTTTTATATATTACTCACAAATCATGTAAATTACAAATAGTGAGCAACAAATGTATTAATATCTATATCAAAACATATTTCAAATTTTATGATGTATTATTGTTACTCACACAATATGTGACTCAAAAAAAACTTTGTTAGATTATTAAAACTTTGTTAGATTATTATTTAACATATCATTTAAAGAAATCTAATTTCTAATTAATATGTTTACAAGTATATTATGTTATTTTTATATTTAAATTATTAAAGTATAATTTACGTTAAGTTTTTAGGTATTAATTTCTTTTTTGGTAGGTATCGTACTATTGGGGATTTGAACCGTGGGCCTATCACAGGTGGCCTTTAACAATGCACCCATTCACAGTCAATCTATAAGCCCTGCATTATATAGATATTTAGTCTCTAACTTAATAAATAATATGGATTTTTTGACATTAATTTGGTTATAAAATTTCTAACAACTTTATGTTTTTTTGTTATTTAAAATATATGTTTAAATATATAAATGGATTTAATATCTTAAACAATTCTTAAAGCATAATATATAAATAGATCAACACCTTAAATAATTCTTAAGACACTAAAATTTTACACAACTTAAACTTATGATTCTTAAAAATCTCTACAAAATTTTAAACAAAACAAAAAATTAATAAAAAC
>APFE031035154.1:24475-97874 GCA_000404065.3 Pinus taeda | reverse complement strand
TTATGCCATTTACTATACCAGTAAAAATTTAACTCCCATTGAGTTGAATTATACTGTGACTGAAAAAGAGTTCTTAGCTGTTGTTCATGCAATCAATAAGTTTAGACATTATATAACAGGCTATGAAACTTTTATCCATACTGATCATTCTGCAATTAGATATTTAATGAACAAACCTGTTACTAATGGCAGAGTTACAAGATGGCTCCTACTTTTGCAGGAATTCAATATTACTGTGTTGGATAGACCAGGGAAAAAAAAATACAGTAGCCGATTTCTTGTCTAGGATTCAAAATACTAAAGAAGATTCTCCTGTAGAGGATAAGTTTCCTGATGAATATTTGTTTGCAGTAACTACTAAGACCCCTTGGTATGTAGATAATGCTAACTATTTTGTTACAGGGAAACTGCCTCCACATTTATTTCCAAGTGAAAGAAGAAAAATTATTCAGGAGAGTTCGAAATATTCTTGGATTTCTAACGAAGTGTTTAAAACAAGGCCAGATTTTGTGATCAGAAGATGTGTTAGGGAAGATGAAATGCCAGATATTCTTAAAGCATGTCATGATGAACCATGCGGCGGACACTTTGCTGACAAAAGGACAACCTATAAAATTCTCTCTTTGGGATATTTTTGGCCTTCCCTTTTTAAAGATGCAAAACAATATGTCAAAAGGTGCAACAACTGCCAAAGAGTAGAGAAACCTACCCTTTCAAATGAAATGCCATTGCAACCATAGGTACTCATCGAACCCTTTGAAAAATGGGCTTTAGATTTCATTGGACCTATTAATCCACCATCTAAGCAAAATAAGTATATATTGGTTTGTACTGATTATGTCACTAAATGGGTAGAAGCCAAAGCGTTAGTTTTTGCTACTGAAAATTCAGTTGTTAATTTTCTTTATGAGCATATTTTTACTCGCTCTGGTGTTCCAAGAGAAATTGTGACAGATCAGGGAAGCCAATTCACATCCAACCTGGTGGAGAAGCTAATGGAAGAATACAAAATCAAGCACATAAGATCTACTCCTTACCATCCGCAAGAAAATGGTCAAGTGGAGTCTACAAACAAAGTTCTTGAAAGTACCATCACTAAAACTGTTCATCTACACAGAAGAGATTGGGCAGAAAGGCTTCCTGAAGCCTTGTGGGCCTACAAAACTACATGGAGAAATACAACAGGACATTCTCCCTATGCACTTGTTTATGGGAAAGAAGTCCTGCTCCCCATTGAGTTCCAAGTCAAAACCTTAAAGATGATAGTTCAGTTGGGGATGGATCTATCAGAAGCCCAAAAGCATAGAATGGATCAGTTGAATGAGCTAGATGAGATCAGGCAAGAAGCAATCCTAAGAACTGATCTAGTTCAATATCAAAGAGCTAAGTGGCATGAAAAATATAATAAAGAGAGAAAGTTTCAAGAAGGAGACCGGGCATTGCTATTTGATTCCAAGTTTAAAGACTTTAAAGGAAAATTTCAGACTCATTGGCTTGGGCCATATGAGATTGATAAAGTCTTTAGCAATGGAGCGGTAAGAATCAAGACCATTGATGAATTTCAAACTCCTCTTATTGTGAATGGCCACTGATTAAAGATCTATCATAAGCCACTCTCCAAAGATGAATTTGTCAAAATATTTCAAGATAATTTTGCAATAAGGCTGGTGAAGAAGAATCCTTCTTCTCCACCAACCTAGCTATTGTTCTTTTCTTTTCAAAGAAAAAGAAAAAGAAAAAGAAAAACAAAGAAAATTTATAAGCCTGAAAACCAATCACTGATTGGCAGTCCTATACAAAAAACACAGGGTGAAAATCAGGAACTCCTGACACCCTATGTTTTCCAAAAAAAATAAATAAAAAAAATCTCTCTCTCTTTCTCATTTTTCATTCCACTCCACCTCATTTCCATTCCACTCCATCTCATTTCCATTCCACAACACTTCATTTCAACTCCATTTCATTCATTTCATTCCATTAATAAAAGTTTCTATGACCATTTTCATCCATTCAGTTATCGTTTATACATCTCATTCAGTTATAAGATTGTTGGATCAGTTTCCGCAGCTAGAGTTAGTTTCCGCAGCTGCTCACTGATTCTGCAGCCAGTTGTGTTTCTGCAGCCACCACTCTGTTTTTAAAAAATTTACAGTCAGATGTTAGTTCAACAATCATGAAATCAAATGCAGGTATGAAGACATATTATGAAGACGTGAGGCATTCAAAAGTATCAACGAGGAGCAACTAATTGAAGACTAATGCAAAATGGCAAACATTCCAAGGTATGAGCGAAAATTTATTTTAAATGGCATTCAAACACATTTTTGCATAGTTCTTAAACCATAGCTCCATAATATGCAATGATTGCGTTGATAGCTCATGATCTCTATATGGTTTCCCAAAATCCTTGCATTCATTTCTAAACAGCCTCATAATCAAGCCTCCGGTCTTCACTCGTGTTCGGCTATCTTTTGATATTCCACCTGTAATTATGGAACGTGGTTGATTTGACTACGACTTCTATCAGCCGTACAAAATCCACAACCGTTTCATACGTGCTTACATCTACTCTACAGCCACCCAATTTCAAATACTGCCGGATGCACTTTACTTCCCCTACTGTTCTATTGACCTCACGACTACATTTGCATGGTGCTCACATAGGACTTCACCCCATTCTGCTCTCTATTCCGCTTTATTCCATGTACCTATTCTCTGATATCCGCTTACAGTCATTGGTCTCCCTCATAAAATCTGTTCATTTCCTTTCCGTTAATTCAACCGTCTTATCTCCACTAAACCCTCCTCACGCAGACGAGTTTTAAAGAACAAAAGGAAGGATGGGTCGGTTGTTGAGGGCAGAACCAGAGGGACCCAAATTTATGGAAGGATACCCACAAGTCAAAGACATATTGAAGAAGGCCAGGTGGTTGCGTTTCATCCAAAAATTCAAAGGCTACCATAAGGAGGTTACAAAGGATTTTGCAAGGTCTTTTGACGGACTAGAGGCCCTTTGTATATATATCCCCTCAAAGAACGTATTCTTTGATTCATCATCAGAAGCAGATCCATGGCCTCATCAACTTGCTACTCTTGTACAAGTTCTGTTGTTTGAGGGTGAATGGTTGGAGGCAATTTTTCCTGCTTTCTCAGTGCAGCAATGTCATCCTCTTTTTTCTTCATAAGGGCCTTAATACCCTTTGGATCTTTAGGATCATGTCCTAGATCAATGATTATGTCTTCCAACGTTTTTATTATGTTGTCTTTAGTAGTGGAAGACATCCTTTCCAAATCAAGCTATGTATTTGTATTCCTTAGTGATTCTTTTAACTAATGGGCCAGCATGGCCCTGTGTGCAAGTGTGCCATACACCATTTCCCCTATCTGTTTGTGCAGCTCTATCTGGTCCATGGGGTGTATGTCCTTGGAGAGGACCTCTAGACTTGTTTTGGTGTAGTCTACAGATGATCTAGGCTTTGGGATTTTGGGCTTAAGATGAGTAAAAATCATCTTATCCTCCTTGATGTCATATGCTACCATCAATCTTTGCTGCTTGGAGGGTTTGGTCTTCCAGACTTGATCATATAGTTGAACTCTTAAGAGTTCATTTTGGGCCTTGATTTCCATGAATGGCCCTTTGACTCCAGCTGGTTGCTTGCCCTGCTGCCTTGAGGAGGATACCTCTGTACTTTGCTGCATGGCCTGTTCCTGCTGAAATGAACTAGTGGCAGTTTGCTGGCTGATTTCTCTTTCTCTGCTTTGGCTTTCTGCTCTTTCCTCACTGATGTCTTCTTCCTCGGTCTGAGGGTCAATTCTTGGCCTCTTGGCCTCCGGTTTCTGTGTTGACCCACTTGGAGGTATGGCCTCCTCTCTATCTCGTTTTTTGCCTCTCTCTTCATTGAGAGGTGTTTGCAAAACTGGGATTTGGGGTGCTTCAGTTTGCTGTAAAGGGGCTTGCCCCTGACTTTGGTCTTTTGAGGTGCTAGGCTGCCCTGCCTCTGTCTCTTGCTGTACATCCATCACTTCTTTGCCTTTTGCTGTGGTTGTTGTTGTAGTAGATTCCTGTTGGGTGGTCTGTGCAGCTGCAGCAGTGGATGTGCCTTCTCCCACTTGGACTGGTTGCTTGAATATGACCTGCTGACAAGAATCCAAGTCAAAGTTTTTCTCTAAATCTTTCACAGTCTGCTCCATTGTCTCCTCCTGAGTAAATTCCTCTACTAATGTACCAGGCAGCCATTCATCTTGGTTGGAAAAGTGTTCAATTTGTGGATATGGACAATGTTTATAGGCTAGCAGCCTAATACTTGACTCTCCTGTGCACTGATAAGCCTTCAGGGTCATAAGGGGACCCACCAGAAGCTCCTTTTAAGTTTAAGCTGTTGCCCCAATATTTGATCAGCTTCTTGCCAACCATCTTTCTTGTTCATGATGAATGGGCCTAGGTGGTCTCGGAATTTGAGGTTAGCTTTCTTCTTGGCACTATGGAAGTGTGTAAGGTCAGAGTTGATGAGTTGCCTATAGTATTTCAAGGCAAACAATCTCATAGGCACATATCTTGGGAGCCTGTAAGGACAAATCTCATAACCATAGATCCTGATGACTGTGTGATTTTGGTATAAATACCAATCAACTATTTTGTAATTCCTGGACAACTGTAAGATTTTCTGCATATCTCTGGACAATCTGGCAGGAGGAGTACTTTTCAAGAGGCATGTAACAGGATAGACAAATTGGTCAATAAATTCACAGTAGGAATAAGGAGAGTTCTGGACTTGGTGGAAGACTGAAGACGAGAAGATGACAGACCTCCTCTCACCTTGTGAATCCAGTTTCTTGATGTGGCACTGGAAGCAATCTGTCTTATAGTACATGAAGAGGTGATAGATGTATGATGAATATTTGAATATTGCTTCCGTGTCCAGCCTCACCAGTTGGTCATGTATCTTGTTGGCAATAAACTTGGCATAATTGTATTTTATAGCAGGGGGCCTCCCAAGGCTATATGCAGATAACAAGACCAACACAGTTTCATCAACATGCTCATTTGTGGAGAACCCCAGGACAAAGGATATCATGTCCACAAGTAGCTTGGCTACCTCATTGAAATTTGCATATGGGAAAGGAGGTGGCCCAGAAGGCTGGCAGTCTGCTCTCATGAAAGTTTTGGAAACTGCGGCAATCTCAATGCTAGAGAGCTTGGAGCCGTCATCCAGCAAATACTTTATGGAAAAGGGGTAAAGCAACTGGGTTTGCTTGTAATTTAGCATCTGATTGATGGAATCAGGGGTTATGTAAAAGAGGATGCTCCCAGATGGAGACTTAACAGCTCTGAGTTTCTGGTCATAATTTTCTGCACAGAGGTGAATGACTTCAGGAAAAACATTTACAGATGGCAAGAAGTAGGTAGGCAGATTAGCCTCCCAGATGCCATACATGTCAATGTTGTCCAAGTGACTGTTCCTTAGCTGGCAGAAGGTCTGTAAGTGGTTCCTCTCTGCCACAAAATCTGCAATGAGGAAATCACTGTCCACAAGTGGCATAACTTCAAGCTCCTTACTGGGTGGATTGACAGGAGCAACATCTAGAGCAGATGGAGTGGCCATGTCTAAAATTTATTGGATGTTTACTTGAGCTTAGGATTAGTGCAGAGGCTGAGGACTCCTTACTGAATTGTGTCTTAAAAGTGAGCAGTTCTGAGAGTATGAGGAGACTTTTTATAGGTTTGATGAACTGTGGGGCACTCTGTTGGAAGAAACCAGAGTGTTTTGAACTAATTAGCCGGTTTTTCAAAGGGAATTCTGATAACAGTGATGAGTGTGCAGTTGTATGGGTTTTAGCCAGTAGCTTGGCTTCTAAAATTAGTTTTCACAGTGAATTCCGCAGAAGGGCACATGTTTTTTGCAGAGCTTCACGGTGTAGGGAGTTTACCAGGTTTTTGGGTAGTTTCAGTGGATAATTTGACTATGAGGAGCTTTTGCAGAGTTTTTTACAGGAAATTTAGGAGAAAAATGGCACAAACATGGGTGAAATAAGTCGCCTGTGGCAAATACCTGGTTTTGTCGGTGCAGGAGGTGTCGAGCTGGAATAATGGCAGGTAATTTGAGTTGACTTCGAGGGTGGCAGCAGCTTTGGTGGACAAATTCTGAATTTTGGCCGCAAACGACGTCTTCCGCATGCACAACGCTCCGAAAACGGTAAGTTAAATGACATAAAACGGTTATTTCCCGACTTTTTATGCAAATTTGGCCCTTTGGCGCATTTTTGGTGATGACGTCAACATGACGTCATCGGTGGGTCCGGTTACGGCAGGGTGACATGGCGGTTGACGTGGGTGGCCACGTGGCAGTGACACGGTGGCAGGGCATGTGGGTGGATGGACGACGTGGAGACGACATGGAGCAGTGGTGGCGGGCGAGGGTGCTGACGTCACGCTGACGTGGGTGTGACGTCAGCGGGAGGGGACGGGCAGTAAGTGGTTTCCCCAGAGCACCCCTGGGCGGTAAGTGGTTAGTGGGGGGGGGGGGGGGTGGGCTCTGAACAACCCGGGCGGTTGGCGCGTGGCGGGGGTACGACGGTAAAACCGCCAATCCCCCGGATGCTAAACCTTCGCTCGTTTGCTGGTGAGATTGACCGCCCACCGTTAGATCTATGGGGTCGGCGATCGAACGACTGGCGGCGTTCATGATGTGACAACGGTTTATACCCGCGGGGACCCGCCGATTAAAATAATCGTTTTAAATATATTGTGCACGAGGGTGGGTTTTCAACTTTGGTTTCGGGTTAGTTTATAAATGTTTTAATTAAAAACATTACAAACCAAACTTATTAGCGCGAAAGGGGGGTAAGAAGGGTTAACGAGGGCGGGGATTATGCTTTTTTGATTTTTAGCCAATGTTTTTTAATAAAAACCCATAGTTTAGGGTGGCAGAGGGTTAATATTAACCCCTGATGGATTAATATTCCCCAAGAGATGGCTGTATAGCTATAGTGCTAGGGGGAGGGTATTTACATAGACTTTTTGGGATTTTCACATAGATTTTTGTAAAATTAGGGAAGGGAATGCTTAGGGAGCTAAATAATACATTAGTTGTTAATATGACATTTTGAGGTGAGTGTGTAGGGGCAAATGCTAAGTTTTAAGGAGTAAAACTTAGGAATGGGAAATGAGGGAATTGAGAGTAAATATTTTTACACAAGAAATGTGGTTTCTTTCCCTTGACTGAACTTCATGGTTTGACCTGGTACTCTGTCATGGAATGAAGTGGAACAGGACACTTGAGCAGATCTCAAGGTCCTTGGGGATGTTAATAAATGATATTTGGGAAAAAAAAGGGAAATTAGACATGCTTCCAATGTTATGTCCTCAAACCTCTGCCATGGTGCCAATATCCTGAATGAAATGAGTCTTGCTCTTGATAAGCCAACTGGTGATGGCCCTTCACTTCTGCAACCTTACACTACTTACCCAACCTAGTAATCCTAACATTTTTTCTTTATTTGAAGTGGGTGCACTTGAATTAGCAGACCCTGATTGTTCTCTTTTTCTTTTGACTGCCCTCTTATCTAAATCTATCCTTATTTCTTCCAAGGACCCAGATTAAGCAGTTGGGCTCCTTCATTTCTCTATCTAGCTAGTCATCTGCCAAGCTTGAGCTGTTTGGACAGGAACCATTCTCTATTCTGCAACAAGCAATTTAAACATGGCATGGTCCAGATTAGACTGTTGGGCCATCCATCAAGTATGATTAGCATCAGTATTTGTTGACTGTGTTACTCCCACAAGATAGTAGTGGCATTTTTACTGGCCACTTTCCTGGTCTTTAGTTTGGGGTTCATTTTCACTATTCTTTTGACCATTTGATTTTCTTGCCTTTTGATCATTCTTTTAAGGCATGCCCTCTTTTCATTTTTTAATTTTCCTAGTATGTACACAAAATATGGAACCTTTGCAGCCTGCAATGATGAACATATTTGGCCCTTCCACTGTCAATCATGAAAGATGAAACCTATTAGTATAGGAACCTAACAGTGGCTCCACTTGGGGATGGCTTTTCCTGGAGGAAAGCCAAGAACAACAGGTTAGATGGCCTTATTTTCCTTTCCTTACTGCAGTGAATCCTCTCTAGTATTGACACCTCTGATCTGAATTTTGCGAGCTTGTATGTAGTGTCTTTTGACCTCATTTGTAGAAGATTTACCACTTTGTGTCTTGCTGGCCTGTATTACTGTTTATCATTTGTTCTTTGTTCTGTAGACCTTCCTCAAATTTGTTTGTGGAGCTTTTCAATCATCTATGTCCCCTTTGATATAGTTTGCTGATCATTTTTCCAAATCTGTTGTAGTTGTTCTTTTATCTATCTGCTGTAAAAAGAAAAATGCTGAAAATATACATATTTATGTACAATATGTGACTGTGCTATGCTCATGGATCATAATAGTGCTTGAGCATTCTCCCATTCACTGGGCCTTCATCATTATTTGAATCATCCAGACTCTTTAGAAAAAAGGTGTTATTGCCTTGCACAACTTGAATTACAAATGGTCCTTTCCAAAGAAAGTCAAATTTGCCATGTTTCCCTTTGTCTTCCCTCCTAGAGTCCCATTTCAATACTTCGTTTCCTATGAAAAAGTCTTCAGCTTTGGTTCTTTTGTCAAACACCTTTTTCAGCTTCTCTTGTAGAACCTGGGTTCTATGATACACTTCTTCCCTTGTTTGCTGTAAGTGAATTGTTTGATTGATCCTCCTCTGGATATCATTGGGTTCAACTTGTATTTCCTGTAGCAATTTGATCACAGGGACCCCCAGAGATGATGGGAACACAGCTTCCATGCCTTAAACCAATTCATATGGGCTAGTAGCAATAGATCTTTTGGTGGTCAGCCTATCTACCCACAGTGCATTTACCAGCTTCTTATGCCAATTCTTTTTGTTCTCCTCCAAGACCTTTTTGATGATATTGATGAGGCTTTTATTGGAGGACTCAGCTAGGCCATTGCCTTGAGGGTAATAGGTTGTTTAATGACCTAGGGTAATATGATATTTGTGATAGAGTTGATCATTCTTTTGGATTTAAAGGCAGCTGCATTGTCTGTTATGATCTTCTCTGGGCAGCCAAATCTAGACAAGATATTGGTTTCTAGGAATTGTATGATAATTGAGTCATTTTCTTGTCTACAAGGTATGGCCTCTATCCATTTGGTGAAGTAATCAGTAGCTGTCAAGATCCATCTATGCTGGCCTGAGGATGAAGGGTGAATTTCCCCAATGAAGTCTAAGCCCCATTGTTGAAATGGTTTTTCAGTAGAAATGGGCTTGAGGGGTAAGGGTAGTAACTTTTTCTTCCCTTCAAAGATCTGACATTTATGACATGACATCACAAACTTTTTTGAATCAGCAAAGAGGGAGGGCTAATAAAATCCAACCCTCATGATTTTATCAGCTGTTGATTTCCAATATAAGTGCCCTCCACAATGTCCTGCATGAAATTCTCTAAGGACTTTATCAGCTTCATCTGAAGTTAGGCAGTTAGGCAGGACACCTTCATGATTTTTCCAAAATAAAACATTATCTATGATACAAAATTTTGAAGCTTTCATTTTTAAAAATCTCTTTTTGGTTCTGGATAACCCTGGAGGAGCTTGCAGGTTTAATAATACAAAACATATGTCAGCATACCAAGGTGATTGTAAAAAGGCTTGATTGATCTGTGGAGTCGCTATCTCCTGTTCGTTATCCAATTCATTTATGTCAAGGGCTTGGAAGTTGGTTTCAGTCATTAGTTTAGATAGCCCTTGTCCTTTTATAAGTTTTGTTGGTTTGATCTCTATATCATATTCCAGAATGTTAGCTATCCATTTGCCCCTCTTACCTTCAATTCCCTCTTGAGTTAAAATGTCTTTGACCACTGCATTGGGCACATATGCAACTATGTGAGAGTACAAGGTATAGACTCTGAAATCCTTTATGGCTTTGACAAGGGCATATGCTTGCTTTTCCATGATCTGGTACTTGAGTGGGGGATCCCTAAGGGCTCTGCTGAAAAAGGAAATAGGTTTTTCACATCCCAAGTCATCCTTTTGCAGTAAAACAACAACAATTGTATGTTCAGAGGCAAAGGAGAAGATTATAAAATCTCTATCAAATCTAGGGCTTG
This sequence comes from Pinus taeda, assembly GCA_000404065.3. Lineage (NCBI taxonomy): Eukaryota > Viridiplantae > Streptophyta > Pinopsida > Pinales > Pinaceae > Pinus > Pinus taeda. Next base: position 87,720 of record APFE031035154.1, on the reverse strand, counting down.
TAAGAACAGGTGTTTTTGTTAAAGCTATCTTGATTTCTTCAAAAGCCTGTTTGGCTTCAACTGTCCATTTGACTTTGGCATCTTTCTTGAGCATATTGTTCAACAATCTTATCAGCTCAGCTAAGTTAGGAATAAATATTCTTAGGAAATTAATCTTTCCTAAGAAGGCTTGTAATTATTTGATGTTTCTTGGATGAGGCACCTGAAGGATAGCTTGGATCCTATCAGGGTCAATTCTTATGCCATCTTTTGAAATTATATGACCTAGGAGTTTGCCTTCCTCCAGGCCAAATAGTGATTTCTTTGTGTTCAGAGAAATGCCATACTTTCTGCAAATTAAGAACACTTGTCTGAGGTGTTTTAAATGTTCTTGGTCTGATTTTGAGAAGGCTGTTAGATCATCAAGGTATATGACTAAGAAATCATGGATTTCTTTAGCAAAGGCTATGTCCATTGCCCTCTGAAATGTGGGCTCCAGCATTCTTGAGTCCAAAAGGCATTTTGACATATTTGAAAGTTCCCCAAGGTGTGGTGAAAGCTGTTTTATCTTGATCATCTGGGTGAACTAGAATTTGGTTGAATCCTGAGAAGCCATCCAATAGTGAGATCCTTGAAGCTCCCACTACCCTTTGTAAGATGTGATCCATCTTTGGCAAGGGGTAGTGGTCTTTGAGAGAGACTTTGTTCAAATTTCTCAGATCAACACAAAGTGTTATCTCTCCCGTTTTCTTTCTTGTAGGTACAAGGTTAGAAATCCATTCAGAAAATCTTATAGGTGCAATGATCCCAGCTTCATACATTCGTTTTACTTCCTTTTCAATTAGGGGAAGAAGGACTGGATTCACTCTTCTCAACTTCTGTTTAAAGGGTTTCTGGATTTCTTTCAGGGGTATTGTGTGCTGGATAACTGTAGTATCATAGGATTTAAGGTCCTCATAACTTCAGGCAAACACATCTTGAAACTCTTTGAACAGTTTAATATAGTCTGATTTCTTATCAGGAGGTAAGGTTCTAGAAATCTTGACCATTTTGGGATTTTCAGTGGTCCCAATATTACACTCCTCAATTTCTGCATTGATGGGTTGCATCTTTGGTTTCTTAGGGATGTCATTTGAATAAAAAATGTCTTCTAAAGGAGTAAGACCTGTGGCAAGAAATTATCCTTTAGTTGAATTACTTCAGTTTCTTCTTCAATAATTTCATCAACATCTGCTAGTTTTAGCTTCTGTAAATTGGCAGAGTCAAAGGTTGTAGGATGTAATATTAGATTTGCTGTTTCAGCTGATATACTTGTGTTAAGTTCATCAATTTGGTGTTGATCATCCCTAATGCTTGTGTCTATGTTTAAATTTGAGAATTCTTCTTTCATGGTCAAAAAATTATTTATCTGAGTATCATTCTCAAATACTTGCCAGTTATCTACATTGTCTAGGACAGAAGGCCTACGTTTAATCTCAGCAGTGAACTGGTGGTTAGGCCCAAAAGGAAGTTTACAGGTGCTTGCAAAAGTTGCCAAACTATGAGCATGCAAGTTGTGGCTTCTAGGTATTTTGGTGAGCTGATATTCCAAGAAGCTGTTAAGCAAGTCTGTCACTGCTATCCTATAAGACCTTAACCTGGGATCATTTGTGACAAAAGTTCCCTTTATCTGTTGTATTATTAGATCTGAATCACCCAAAATCGAAACTTTGGTCACTCCAAGATTCTTAATCAGTTTGAGATCTAGCAAAAGGGCTTCATACTCAGCCATGTTATTTGTACATCTGAAGCTAAGCCTATATGCATGACCTAGAGCATGGTCATTTTGAGCATTGTGTATCCAAACCCCTGCCCCTACTCCTAGTTTGTTTACTGACCCATCAAATTCTAAATACCACAGGATCTCTTGATCAATGTTTCTTTCAATGGATTTACAGATTTGTTTAGTAGGCTGGTCTAGCTTTGGTGATTCTTGTAATATATTAACAACCTGTGTTGGTTTGATCACATCAGTGATATTTTGATATTGAGCAGTGGACTGTTCATTCATGTGCCTGGTTTATGTTGTTTTTAGGAGCTTGACCTCAGTTTTAGGACATATATAAGCATTGTATAATATGAATGAGTCCATGTCTGAATGAATGGAGTAGATTGGGAAGTTTTGGGGCTTATCCTGACTGCTGACCACACATTTCATCAGTGTTTCTTGGTATAATCTCTTTGGCTGGCCAAAGACTAAAATTGTGGCATATGACATGTCTAGTTGCAGAGATCCTTGGAGTTTGGCACCCCATGATCTTGATAAAATCATACCATATTTGGGTGGAATGTCAGCTACTACAACATCCATTAAAATTGTTTTAGCTGGATATTGGACTAGGGATACACAAAGGTCTTTGATCAGGCCTAAACATCTCACTTGGCTGGAATAAAATGAAAACAAGTCTTTATAGGGTCTAGTGATGTCTAGATCAAGTTTTTCCATTACTGATTTGGGCATTATATTATGGGAGGCCCCTGAGTCAAACATGGCATTGTGTAGCACTTTGTCATGAATGTTTAGGCTTACATAAAATGGAGGGATACCTCCATCCACTGATTTTCCATTGACTTCTGAGCCAAAAATCAGCTCTGGTTGATCATCCAGAATATTAATTGCATCCCTATTCTCTGGTACTTGTAATGATCTATTGATTTGTTGTCTGAAGACCTCATGTTTGGCTAGTTCAGAAAGAGGAATTGTTGTTTCTGTTTCAAGATTGAAAGGCTTTTCCATCTGAACTTTTATATTGTGAGCAACAAGTTTTTCCTTTTCTGCTGAATTTTGGGTGACCTTGTCCTGGTCAGGTACACTGTTTTGGGGTATGCTTGAATTGTGTCTGTTTTCTAGAGGTTTGCCCAAGATCTCTGTTGGAAGAGATGGTGTAGATGTAGGATTTACTGGCGGCTGTATATCAGATACATCTTCCACTGTGACCTCCCTTTGGAGTTTTTTATCTAAGGACTCTGTTAAGATAGACTTATCTTTAGACTTTTTGGGCAGTTTGGGTTGTATTTTTTTGGTATTCTCAGGTACATCTATGGTTCTACTTCTTAACTTGTATTGTTTTTGTACTTCATAGACTGCTGTGTCATACCCTTCTCTGAAATCAAATGACTCACCAGATTTTGTTTGGAATTGTTTGTATTCTTGGGCTTGTTGATCATCTTATGTTAAGAATACTTGTTGTTCACTGTCCAAACCCATTAGATTGATGTGGGGGTCTTTTACTTGTTCACTAGTGGTTGAGGCTTCTGCATAGTTTTCTTGGAATGGAGGTCTGATATTCTGATCAGGACCAGTCCTCCCAGCATTTGGGTTTTGGTTTTTTCTAAAGTTGGGATTCCTAGTAGTGTTGCTTGTTTGCCCTTCCCAAGAGGAATTTCTCTCCATGGTCTTAAATCTATTCCCCAACCTCTCCATGCCCTTCATGATTGCATCTAGCTTTTGGTCAAAGGTTGAGGGTTCCTCTTTAAATGTTGTTCTTCTCCCATTTTTTGCTCTGGTTCTCTTGGCAATCAGGTTTGCCTCCACACTGACAGCTATATTCTGCATGTCTGCAAGACTTGGAGGTGCTCTTTCTCTTAATTGATATGCCATATCTGAATCAAATCCATCAGGGAATTTGATCAAGGCCAGATCAGGTGGAGGTCTTAGGTTCTGAGGAATGGCGTTGTATACATTGTTGAACCTGACACAGTAATCTTGAACTGTTTCTTGTGGACCCCTTTTCAAATTATCATACTCTGTTAGTATGTGTAGAGGGTCTTTCTTCTTTTCCCATCTGTTTAAGAAGTTTAGGTATAAAGCATCAGGATTGAGTATGGACTGTGCAGCTAAGGACCTAAACCAGGTCCTTACATCCCCTATTAAACTTTGTACAAAAATTTTCATTCTTACATCTTCATCATCTATTTCATAGTTCTCAAAGTAGTCCTGCATTCTCTTGGTGTGTTGCTGGGTTGTATAAGAGCCAGTACCATCAAAGTAAGTGATCTTGCTTTGATAGTCTTGGGGCATAACCCCTGGATTTGCAGGCAGGTGTAAAGGGGCATATCTGTTAGCCATATTTGCAGGGATAAAAGGGACAGCAAGAAGGAGTGGAACAGCTGGAACAACAGGGATAATAGGAGTAAGGTGTGTTGGGGATGGAGGAGTGGGGAAGCTACCTTGGGAAGTGGATGAAGAACTAGGATAAGTGGGGGTTATGTGAGGATACACTGATGCTTTGGCAGGAGTAGGAATATAGCTCTGCTGGACTGGTTCATCACCTGAATCTGAGAGCTCTCCTAGCTGCTCTTGTTTCTTCAAGATTTTGGGAATTAAATTGGGGTTTTCAAAGACAGCTGGGGGATTAGGGTCAGGGTTGGACCTAGTGTAACGAGTTTTCTTCTTTGGAGCCAACTTCTGAGTTTTGTTTCCTTGGTATTCTATGAGAAGGTTGAACAGGAAGCTTGTTTCCTTTCAAGTGGTAATTTGAAATATCCCCAGCGGAGTCGCCAATGATGTTATCACTCAGGTTGTTCCCTGCTTCCTGAAGGGAATACGGCCGAGGTAACCACTAACCAATCTTTTAGTTACAGGTCCTAGCCTGCCTGCAACCAGAGAGGGCTCTCTCTTTATGATTTAGCTTTGTTGGTGGATGATTTTAGGCTAGTTATGGTGTGCTAGTTTTGTTTTGAATTTGGTTGGTTGGTGAATTCAAACAGAGCTGAGGTACAAATTACAAAACAGTTTGTGCCATTGGGCAATGGAGTTCAGGTAGTGTGCTGCTGAAGTATGTTTTTGAAGACAGAGTATTGCTGCAAAGCCAGATAGGCATCTGTGGAACAATTTTTTAGATTATGTAATGAAGTTATGGAATTAGTGAGTGAAAGGCAATCGAGAATCTTTCACTATGCTAACAAGGGGAGAAATGAAAGCATTGCTTAAGAGCAGTTAAGAATTCTTAAACAATATTCACAGTGAGAGAATTAGTTTAGACATGAGCAATTAAGAATTCATATCCATGGCTAATCCAGAAGAAAACATATTTAGAAATACAGATTGAGCATAGGGTGTATTAAAGCAAATCCTAAGCTATTCTTTTTCTCTATTTACTATGATCATGAACATATATGAATTATTGCATACAGAGAAAGACAAGAACACGGTTCAGAATAACTTATTGTTCTAGCAAATGACACAGGAATTCTGCAGCATAACACAGTCATTCATCTCCACCTTTAGACAATATAGGAACCAGGAACTCCACCAGCAATTTGTATTAGCAAAATGTCTCAGATATACAATACAGCTCTTCTGAAAGAGTTTCACTACAACCGACCCTCAATACGTTCTTTGAGGGGATATATATACAAAAATAGGATAAAATATCTAAATAGTGAGTTATTATGCAATAAATTGCACCACCAACTCTCTTACAAAAAGTAAATGAAAGATATAACTACGGCAATTAACGTTGAGATGGCAGCTATCTTTTTGTCAGACAACTTTTGACTTTTTGGCTCAGGAAAGTTGGCTGTAGCTGTGCCTTTAAATCTGCGTTAATTGAGCCTGTTGTCTGAGTGCTTTGATGAGTCACTGTACGGATGCTTCCTGTGATATCTACGTGCTGGATTATCTGTTGACCTGTATTGTGACTGAGATCTGAATTTTCACAAAAAGAAATAATATAGTGGAATCACCTGGGCAGAACTTCCAGCATTGCCTGCCACCAATCAGCTAGAGGTAGCTGATGTCTCCTTATTTTTACTAGTGTTTCATCTGCTTCTGTATATCTGTAGAAATTTGGAGGCACTTCAAACAGATGATTTATCTCATGCTCAATAAAAAATAAATTTTCTAATTTGTCATACAGAGACTGCCCAGAGGGAGGCCCTGCTTCTTCTGTGGAGCTGCTAGATGCTGTGATTTGATTCTCAACATAATTGTTGATCCTTGTGATATATTGATCATATGACAGCAGTTGTCTTGTGCCAGTCACTAGGCTTGGTAGTCCTTTATCCTGCAATACTGTCATCTTTGCCCTGAATTCATCAATTTCTGCCTTCATATCCTAACATTTCCTTTCTAGAGTTTGAGTGAAATTCCTCAAAGTCAGCACTTTCTTGGCTGTCAGGATAGTGTCTGTCCTGTTGTTTATTTCTAGTGCTGCCAATTCCTCCCTAGTGTGAGTATTGAGGAAATGTATCATTTTATTGGCCTGCTCAGGCATGATTCCTAGTGCTATTCTGGCCCTTTGTATTTCAACATGAGCTATGCCTATTAGTTCAATTTGCTCATGTATTGCCTGGATTGACCTCCATTGGTCATGGATTGATTGGCCAATTTTGGCCCAGATTATCTTCTTGATTTCTACCAGAGTTTTTCCTAGAAGCAACTCTTTTTCCAAAGCTTTCACTTTGGCTTCCAAGGACTTTATCTCTCTCTGCTTCTCTGCTACAGTCATCTTGGACTTGTTATAGCTGGCCTCTAGCTTGGCCAGTCTATCTTTGGCTTCATTGATTTCTGTCACCTGAACCTCAAGTTCCTTGACAGCTTTCATCAAGTCCTCCATGCTCATGCTAGATTCTGCTACTGCTGTTGCTTCTGTTGCTGATGTGGCTGTGGTTGGTGCTAGAATGGCAGGAGGGGCCGCTGCTGCTTGTGTAGGAGGGGAAAGGCCAAGAGTTGTAGAAGTTTGAGGGGGCTGGGAGGTTGACTCCCCTTGCTTGTCCTGCAATGACTTTTCCAATTCTGCTTCCATTTGCAATATTCTTTGATTCATCATCAGAAGTAGATCCATGGCCTCATCAACTTGCTACTCTTGTACAAGTTCTGTTGTTTGAGGGTGAATGGTTGGAGGCAATTTTTCCTGCTTTCTCAGTGCAGCAATGTCATCCTCTTTTTTCTTCATAAGGGCCTTAATACCCTTTGCATCTTTAGGATCATGTCCTAGATCAATGATTATGTCTTCCAACGTTTTTATTCTGTTGTCTTTAGTAGTGGAAGACATCCTTTCCAAATCAAGCTGTGTATTTGTATTCCTTAGTGATTCTTTTAATTGATGGGCCAGCATGGCCCTGTCTGGAAGTGTGGCATACACCATTTCCCCTGTCTGTTTGTGCAGCTCCATTTGGTCCATGGGGTGTATGTCCTTGGAGAGGACCTCTAGACTTGTTTTGGTGTAGTCTGCAGATGATCTAGGCTTTGGATTTTGGGCTTAAGATGAGTAAAAATCATCTTATCCTCCTTGATGTCATATGCTGCCATCAATCTCTGCTGCTTGGAGGGTGTGTTCTTCAAGAATTGATCATATAGTTGAACTCTTAAGAGTTCATTTTGGGCCTTGATTTCCATGAATGACCCTTTGACTCCAGCTGGTTGCTTGCCCTGCTGCCTTGAGGAGGATACCTCTGTACTTTGCTGCATGGCCTGTTCCTGCTGAAATGAACTAGTGGCAGTTTGCTGGCTAATTTCTCTTTCTCTGCTTTGGCTTTCTGCTCTTTCCTCACTGATGTCTTCTTCCTTGGTCTGAGGGTCAATTCTTGGCCTCTTGGCCTCCGGTTGCTGTGTTGACCCACTTGGAGGTGTGGCCTCCTCTCTATCTCATTTTTTGCCTCTCTCTTCATTGAGAGGTGTTTGCAAAACTGGGATTTGGGGTGCTTCAGTTTGCTGTAAAGGGGCTTGCCCCTGACTTTGGTCTTTTGAGGTGCTAGGCTACCCTGCCTCTGTCTCTTGCTGTACATCCATCACTTCTTTGCCTTTTGCTGTGGTTGTTGTTGTAGTAGATGCCTGCTGGGTGGTCTGTGCAGCTGTACCAGTGGATGTGCCTTCTCCCACTTGGATTGGTTGCTTGAATATGACCTGCTGACAAGAATCTAAGTCAAGAGTTTTCTCTAAATCTTTCACAGTCTGCTCCATTGTCTCCTCCTGAGTAAATTCCTCTACTATTGTATCAGGCACCCATTCATCTTGGTTGGAAAAGTGTTCAATTTGTGGATATGGGCAATGTTTATAGGCTAGCAGCCTATACTTGACTCTCCTAGCACTGATAAAGCCTTCAGGGTCATAAGGGACCCACCAGAATCTCCTTTTAAGTTTAAGTTGTTGCCCCAATATTTGATCAGCTTCTTGCCAACCATCTTTCTTGTTCATGATGAAGGGGCCTAGGTGGTCTCTGAATTTGAGATTGGCTTTCTTCTTGGCACTATAGAAGTGTGTAAGGTCAGAGTTGATGAGTTGCCTATAGTATTCCAAGGCAAACAATCTCATAGGCACATATCTTGGGAGCCTGTAAGGACAGAGCTCACAGCCATAGATCTTGATGACTGTGTGATTTTGGTATAAATACCAATCACCTATTTTGTAATTCCTGGACAGTTGTAAGATTTTTTGCATATCTTTGGACAATCTGGCAGGAGGATTCCTTTTCAAGAGGCATGTGACTGGATAGACAAATTGGTCAATGAATTCACAGTAGGAGTAGGGAGAGTTCTGGACTTGATGGAAAACTGAAGACCAGAAGATGAAAGACCTCCTCTCACCCTATGAATCTAGCTTCTTGATGTGGCACTGGAAGCAATCTGTCTGATAGTACATGAAGAGGTGATAGATGTATGATGAATATTTGAATATTGCTTCCCTGTCCAGCCTCACCAGTTGGTCATGTATCTTGTTGGCAATAAACTTGGCATAATTGTATTTTATAGCAGGGGGCTTCCCAAGGCTATATGTAGATAATCAAGACCAACACAGTTTCATCAACATGCTCATTTGTGGAGAACCCCAGGATAGAGGATATCATGTCCACAAGCAGCTTGCCTACCTCATTGAAATTTGCATATGGGAAAGGAGGTGGCCCAGAAGGCTGGCAGTCTGCTCTCATGAAAGTTTTGGCAACTGCAACAATCTCAATGCTAGAGAGCTTGGAGCCCTCATCCAGCAAATACTTTATGGAAAAGGGGTAGAGCAGCTGGGTTTGATTGTAATTTAGCATCTGATTGATGGAATCAGGAGTTATGTAAAAGAGGATGCTCCCAAATGGAGACTTAACAGCTCTGAATTTCTGGTCATAATTTTCTCCACAGAGGTGAATGACTTCAGGAAAAACATTTACAGATGGCAAGAAGTAGGTAGGCAGATTAGAATCCCAGATGCCATACATGTCACTGTTGTCCAAGTGACTGTTCCTTAGCTGGCAGAAGGTCTGTAAGTGGTTCCTCTCTGCCACAAAATCTGCATGCAATGAGGAAATCACTGTCCACAAGTGGCATAGCTTCAAGCTCCTTACTGGGTGGATTGACAGGAGCAACATCTAGAGCAGATGGAGTGGCCATGTCTGAAATTTATTGGATGTTTACTTGAGCTTAGGATTAGTGCAGAGGCTGAGGACTGCCTACTGAATTGTGTTTTAAAAGTGAGCAGTTCTGAGAGTATGAGGAGACTTTTTACATGTTTGATGAACTGTGGGGCACTCTGTTGGAAGAAATCAGAGTGTTTTGAGCTAATTAGCTGGTTTTTCAAAGGGAATTCTGATAACAGGGATGAGTGTGCAGTTACATGGGCTTTTAGTCGGTAGCTCAGCTTCTTCAATTAGTTTTTCACGGTGAATTTCGCAGAAGGGCACGGGTTTTTTGCAGAGCTTTATGGTGTAGGGAGTTTACCAGGTTTTTGGGTAGTTTCAGTGGATAATTTGATTGTGAGGAGATTTTGCAGAGTTTTTTACAGGAAATTAGGAGAAAAATGGGAGAAATATGGGTGAAGTAGGTCCCTTGCGGCAAATACCTGGATTTTTCGGTGCAGGAGGTGTCAAGCTGGAACAATTGCAGGTATTTGTGTCGAATTTGAGGGCGACAACAGCTTGGGCGAACAAATTCTTGATTTTGGTCGTAAACGACGTCCTTCGCATGCACAATGCTTCGAAAACGACAAGTTAAAATGACATAAAATGGTCCTTTCCCGACTTTTTATGCAATTTTTGCCTTTTGGCGCCTTTTCGGCGACGACATCAGCATGACGTCATCGGTGGGTCCGGGTACGGCAGGGTAACGTGGCGGCTGACGTGGGTGGCCAGGTGGCAGTGACACGGTGGCAGGGCATGTGGGTGGATGGACGACGTGGAGACGACGTGGAGCAGTGGTGGCGGGCGAGGGTACTGACGTCACGCTGACGTGGGTGTGACGTCAGCGGGAGGGGACGGGTGGTAAGTGGTTTCCCCAAAGCACCCCTGGGCGGTAAGTGGTAAGGGGGGGGGGGCTTCGAACAACCTAGGCAGTTGACGCGTGGTGGGGGTACGGCGGTAAAACCCCCAATCCCCCGGACGCTAAACCTCCGGCAACTCGTATGCGACATTGACCGCCCACCCTTAGATCGCGTCGCTCACGATCGGACGGCTGGCAGGGAAAGCGATGTGGTGGTGCGTTAAGACAAGGGGACCCGCCGATAAAAATAATCAATTTAAATATATTGCGTGCGGGGTGGGTTTTGACTTAGGGTAGCGGGTATAGTTTATAAATTATTTAATTTAAAACATTACAAACCAAACTTATTTAACGCGGAAGGGGGGTAGGAAGGGTTAATCAGGGCGGGGACTATGATTTTTTTTATTTTTAGCCAAAGTTTTCTAACAAAAACCCATAGTTCCGGGTAGTGGAGGGTTAATATTAACCCCTGATGGGTTAATATTCCCCAAGAGATGGCTGTATAGCTATAGTTCTAGGGGGAGGGTATTTACATAGGTTTTTTGGGATTTTCTCATAGATTTTTGTAGATTTAGGGCAGGGGAATGCTTAGGGAGCTAAATAATACATTAGTTGTTAATATGACTTTGTGAGGTGAGTGTGTAGGGGCACATGCTAAGTTTTAAGAAGAAAAACTTAGGAATGGGTAGATGAGGGAATTAAGAGTAAAAAATTTTACACCAAAAAATGGGGCTTCTTTCCCTTGACTGAGCTTCATGGTTTGACCTGGTACTCTGTCATGGAATGAAGTGGAACAGGACACTTGAGCATATCTCAAGGTCCTTGGGGATGTTAATAAATGATATTTGGGAAAAAAAAGGGGGAAATTAGACATGCTTCCAATGTTATGTCCTCAAACCTCTTCCATGGTGCCAATACCCTGAATGAAATGAGTCTTGCTCTTGATAAGCCAACTGGTGATGGCCCTTCACTTCTGCGACCTTACACTACTTACCCAACCTAGTAATCCTAACATTTTTTCTTCACTTGAAATGGGTGCACTTGAATTAGCAGACCTTGATTGTTCTCTTTTTCTTTTGACTGCCCTCCTATCTAAATCTACCCTTATTTTTTCCAAGGACCCAGATTAAGCAGTTGGGCTCCTTCATTTCTCTACCTAGCTAGTCATCTGCCAAGCTTGAGCTGTTTGGACAGGAACCATTCTCTACTCTGTAACAAGCAATTTAAACATGGCATAGTCCAGATTAGACTGTTGGGCCATCCATCAAGTATGATTAGCATCAGTATTTGTAGACTGTGGTACTCCCACAAGATAGTAGTGGCATTTTTATTGCCCACTTTCCTGGTCTTTAGTTAGGGGTTCATTTTCACTATTCTTTTGACCATTTGATTTTCTTGTCTTTTGATTATTCTTTTAAGGCATACCCTCCTTTCATTTTTTAATTTTCCTAGTATGTACCCAAAATATGGAACCTTTGCAGCCTGCAATGATGAACATATTTTAGCCCTTCCACTGTCAATCATGAAAGATGAAACATATTGGTATAGGAACCTAACAAGAGGATCACAAGTAAACTTGATTTCTGAAGCAATTGTAAAGAAGTTGGGACTACTAACCACACCTAAAAAGAATCCATATCCATTAGGTTGGGTATGTGATAAAGCAAAGCTACAAGTGACTAGACAATGTAAACTTAGGTTTACTTGTGGGTCAACATTTGTAGATGAGGTTGAGTTAGATATAGCTCCCTTGGACATATGTGGTATTGTTTTAGGAAGTCCTTACTTGTATGATAGAAAATCCATTTTCTATAGAGCTAAAAATAAGTATCAACTCACAAAAGATGGAATAGAATATATTCTAAGAGCTCATCAACTCAAAAATAACTACACTCTCATAAACTCAGGGTAGATGAAAAGAATTGTAAATTCATGCAAGAAATTTTTACTAATGGTTTAAAGGAAAAGAACCCTGATAAAACCAATGTATTTGAAGGTTGTGATGCTAAACAGAAAGATGATTTAGAAAAAGTTGTTTCAGAATATGATATCCTATTTCAAGAACCTAAAGGTCTGCCACCCAAAAGGGAAATAGTATATGATATTCATTTGCAGCAAGATGCTCCATTGGCTAACATCGGAATGTACAAGTTATCCGCTTTAAAGAATGCAGAGATCAAGAAGCAGGTACATGAGCTGCTCGAGAAAGGGTTCATAAGACCAAGCACATCACCATGAGAATCTCCAATCGTGTTGGTGAGAAATAAAGATGGTTCGTGGAGGATGTGCATTGATTACGAAGCACTAAATAAAATAATGATCAAGAATCGTTATCCTCTTCCTCACATTGATGATCTATTAGATCAGCTGAAAGAAGTTGTTTACTTTTCCAAGTTAGACTTCTGTAGTGGCTACCATCAGGTCAGAGTTGCAGAACAAGATGCATGGAAGACTGCTTTCAAAACAAAGCAAGGGCTGTATGAATGGTTGGTTATGTGTTTTGGCTTAACTAATGCTCCTGCCACTTTCATGAGAGTTATGAATGATGTCCTCCGACCTTTTATTGATGATTTTGTAATTGTATATTTAGATGACATTCTTGTTTTCAGTAAAACATGGGAAGAACATTTGAAGCATGTAAATCAGACTCTAGATGTTTTGAAAAGAGAAAATCTCTATGTTAAGTTACCAAAATGTGAATTTGGCGAAACATCTTTAAATTATTTGGGTCATATTGTAAGGGGTGGTGAATTGAAAATAGATCCCTCTAAGGTTGAAGTCATTATGAACTTGCCTAAACCCAAATCTACTATAGAAGTTAGGAGCTTCCTAGGAGTAGCACAATATTGGAGATAGTTTATTGCTAACTTTTCCTTGATTGTAGCTCCTTTACATGCTTTAACGAGATTAAACAAGGTGTTTTAGTGGGGAGGAAAACAGCAGAAAGCCTATGACACATTGAAAGAAAAAATTAGTACAGCACTAGTACTAGCATTGCCAGATCTTCAAAGACCATTTGAGATTGAAACATATGCCAGTGACTATGCCATGGGAGAAGTGTTGATGTAACATGGTAAACCCATATGTTATCATTCTGAGACATTCATTCTATAGTATTTAATTGTCCCACATATGATAAAGAATTGTATGCATTAGTGAAAAGTGTGAAAAAGTGGAAACATTACCTATTGGGCAAGGAAACAATTATACATACAAATCATCAACCACTTCAATATTTGCACTCACAAACTAAATTGCAGCAATCAAGACACTATAGGTGGATGGGTTTTCTACAATATCTTCATCTTGTCATTAGATATAAGAAGGGCATACACAATAAAGTTGCAGATATGCTATCAAGACCAATCATAAATGCATCTACTATACTTAAGCATAACTCAGTATTGCATGAAAGCTACATTGAACAATATGCTTGAGATGTAGATTTTAAAGATGTATATGCAACTTTAAGTCATGGCAAACAAGTAGAATAATTTGATTATCATGTTAAGGATCAACTCTTATATCATTTGGGAAAGTTATGCATTCCTCAAAGTAAAAGAGTTAACATAATCAGAGAAGCACACACTTCTCTAATATCAGGTCATTTTGGTGTGAGTAAAACAGTTGCACAACTGCAAAGGTTCTGTTTTTGGCCAAGAATGCATGAAACAGTTTCTAGATATATTAAAGGGTGTACCATGTGTGCTAAAAGCAAGCCCAACAGTAGAAAACTAGGCTTGTACACTCCACTTCCAGTTCCTTCTCATCCTTGGGAAAGTGTTTCCATGGACTTTGTTAGGGGATTTCCAAAATCTAGAAAAGTTCATGATTATTTATATGTTATTGTGGACAAGTTCAGAAAAAATGTGTATTTTAATACCTTGTAACAAGCAAATTACAGCTGAACAAACAACAAAGTTGTTCTTTCAACATGTATGGATTCATTTTTGGTTACCCCCTTCTATTGTATCTGATCGAGATTCTCGATTTGTTGGGAAGTTTTGGTCAAGTCTATGGGAGTTGATGGACACCAGATTGAAGAAGAGCACAATATTTCATCCACAAATAGATGGCCAAACAGAGGTGGTCAACAGGACAGTGATCCAGTTGCTCAGGGGCTATTGCATCAAGCGACCGAAGCTTTGGGATGAACATTTATGTTATGTGCAACACGCTTACAGGCATGCTAAGCACTCTTCTACACAAAGATCTCCTTTTGAGACTTGTTTTGGTTTTACACCAAGTTATCCCTTGGATTTTGTCTTTAGTAAAGACATAGGAGTTGATGGACATAGTGATGTGGACAAAGCAACCAAGTTCATTGAATAGATCCAAGAAATTCACCAGGCAGTGCAGGAACAACTCGAAAGAAGCCAGGCCAAGTACAAGGCAAGGCATGATAAGCATCAAATTGAGCATAGCTTCCAAGTTGGTGATCAAGTCTGGCCGTACATCAACAAAGACAGAATGCAAGGTGAAGGTAAGAAGTTGAAGCCAATAAGGTATGGGCCTTTCAAGATACTTGAGAAAATTGGTGATCGCTTTTCGCCTTGATTTGCCAGCTTACATGCACATCTATTCAGTAGTTAATGCAGAGAACTTGTGATTGTTTGAACCTTCATTGATTGAAGATCCCAAAGTGCAAAGCCATTTTCCTTCTATTGATGATTTGTTGCCTGAATATCTCAATGAGTTGCAGGAAGATACAGTTCTAGACATGAAGGTGAGAACTACACACAGAGGGGATGTTGAGTACCTAAGAATCAGACTCAAGGGTTAATACCAAACATCATGTTTGTATTGAGAAGCCCAGTGTTATTGCTAAAGTTTCGCAGTTCCATCACCGCAAATTCAGGGAAGCCCTTGAGATTGAAAATAGACCAAACAATCTCAATAGAGAGGACGGATGGAAGATCAGTAGTTGCTGGATCCCAACCCTCTCTTCCTAGTCTTTTTCTTCCCTTCCTCCCCTCCCCCTTTTCAGCTTGTTCTTGGTTTAGTTTCCCCTTGTTATCCCGTATCCTTTTATTCTAATAATTCTAACTTATTTATCACTTTTGGAATCATCCTAAGTTAATATTTTTATTAATATATAATTAAAATACTTAAACAATCTATCAATTAATTAAACAACTAAATAAATCTATGAATTTAATATATTTATCTTTATTATATATAGTACTTAAATTATTTTTATTTTAATATTTATAGGAGTAAAAATTAAAAATAAATATAAAGATTGTTAATACCTCTTATGTATGACTAACTATCATCATTTAATTTAATTTAATAATTATATATTTATACATACATTATAATAAAAATTAAATTAAATATAAAATTATTAAAAAAATTATGTAAATTCATGCGTCCCTTGAATTGACATATTTTAATTTTTAATTTAACATAATTATACCCCGGGTCCTGTCTAACTAGCCATTTCCCAGTCAAAGTTAACCGTTGCCTGGTCAAAGATTATAGCCATTGGATGTTCTGTTCTGAGTATTTAACATGCATACTGGATCTGATTCTTCAACTTGTCTTAACGATGAACCACACTGGTGGGTTTAAAATGCGTCGACAAATGAAAATTCATGTGATTTACGCCGAAGAATCTCTCATAAAATTGATATGGATCACAAAAGCCTCAATTCAACGATATCATCATCTATTAGATTGATCCAAGGCAATTTACTAATTGGCCACCCTAATATGTCACATAATTTCTCTTTAGCCAATAATCCAATTATTGGAACAATTAGAACTATTGGATCAAATTCATCAATAATAAGATCGACGATGAGGGTCTGTTCTTCATCAATTATCCAGAAATTGTTCTTCTTCTCCTGGTTATTTTTTAGGGTTTGGATGAACACTATTTTGGTCATAACCAAAATGCTAGATAAGTTTTGAGATCTATCTTGAGATTTATTGTATCTTTTATCTGTTGGAAATAATACTGAGAGGGGGGGTGAATCAGTATTATCTACTTCTTTTAATAAATCTTCCTTATTTGTTCTTTGAATTAGTTTTGCATGTCAGTACCATAAAATAATGAGCATGAACAAAGAAAACAGATAGTCACACCAAATAACACAAGATGTAAGGTGGAAACCCAATGCGGTGAAAACCACCTGCTGCAATATGTCTCTATCTTCTTTCAAATTAGAAACTCCTTTTACAATGGTTTTGTACTAGTGCATTCCTTTACCAGTACGTAGGCTGCAACCTGCAGAGAGCTACAACTTTCTCTCGTTTTCCAGTTTCTCCTGGAAGGGAGCTACAACCCCCTACTTCTTTTCTTACAAGGACCACTTTTCATAAATTTTCAAACTGGATCCATAAGCATCAAATGATCATCAAGTATAAGAGAATCACCCAGTCAACTGTAGTAACCAGATCAACAATAATAAGACCAAACCCAGAACAGAACAATGATAAACAAAGATTTTAAGAGAAGTAAGCACCCTGCTCAACTGCTTGCCTGCTTACGTAAGCACCCTGCTCAACTGCTTGCCTGCTTACAGTACTCACCCAGCTCAACTGCTTGCCTGCTTACAGTACGCACTCTGCTCAACTGCTCTCTTGCTTACATACGCATCCTGCTCAATTGCTAGCCTGCGTACCTCGCTCTGAGTCCATTGAACTGCCTGCGGTCCTCCGCACCTGAAACCCTTTTGTGTCTGCGTACGGGTGCACCTGCAACCCTTCTGTACCTGCGTACCGGCGCACCTGAGACCCTTCTGTGCCTGCGTACGGGCGCACCTAAAACCCTTCTGTGCCTGCGTACGGGCGCACCTAAAACCCTTCTGTACCTGCGTACGGGCGCACCTAAAACCCTTCTGTGCCGACGTACGGGCGCACCTGAAACGCTTCGTTCCTGTGTATGTACACACTTTTCTCTCACTGTACCTACGTACCTTCGGGCATAGATGATTTCAAGACTTCAGAAAGAACCCAGACAGTCAGATCTATAGATCTGAACATGCGCCGAAAAGATCTTAGTCCATCAGTAGATTCGCCTTATTTTGATCTAGACCAGATCTTACCCTCATAAGATATTCAACCAAAAACATGCTTAAGCCAAATGATCTCCTTTTCTTTATATAGTTAAAGGCTCTTCCTTAAATCATGGATTAATACCACGGGCCGACACCATAATAACACAAAAACCCGTCGGCTAAAAACCAAGTGTAAAACATAAGAAACCCCATGTGTTGCTTTTCTTTGCCTTGAAAATGTGTGCACTGGGGGTACGCACCTCCTGAATGGGTATAACTGCGGGTATGTACGCACTTTTATGTAACACCGACCGTGCGTGTACGCACCTTATGTAAGCCGTGTACCTGCGTACCCCTTTATTTTCTTCAATATTTTGATAGTTGATCATCAATCTCTACTGCTACTTGAAGTACTGTGATCTATCCCTGAATGGGGTTGCCCATCAAGGACAACACTTTAGCCATAATGCCAACATTATCTGGATACTAAGATCTTGTCCATCTGAACAACTCTGAGTAGGGTATTTGATTGAAGGCATCATTGGCTGGAATTGGGATATCCATGAGATCTAGATCACAAATTTGTATCAACCAAGCAAATTGTCAGAATACTCAAAGTTCTACATTTCCCAAGATCAATGGATTCTTCTCGTTGATTGATAGAGTCCCTGTACACTTTCAAATTTTGAGGTTATTCAATCAAATTTTCCTTGGGCACTCTTTTGCAGGATTTGTTGTTGATCATGGACACAACCAATGAATTGGTGTGGGTGTCATACACGAGAAATTATAGTTGCAACAACTTCCCCCATATACAATGCCTCCTATGGGGTTTTCCTTCTAAGGATGTCATCCTCTTTTCACTTTGTAACCTATGTTGATCCAATCTGCCAAGTCCTTTTTAGGAACAACACAAAGCTCGTGCAACAATTACCCAGGAAGCCTCATGAACTGCTCTTGGACTTGTCTGCCCTATGAGATTTTGTATGGTATGGGAAGCACCATATGGATTCTCCTAAAAGAGACTTTGAATTTACCATTGCAAAATGGAGAAGGAGCACGAGAAATAACCAATTTTGCAGTGTGATGTTCAATAGTTGCATCCCAACAACCTTTTGGTATCGCAGAATTGGAAGAGTAGCTTTGTCAATGTCTTCCCAAATTAGTGAACCTATTAGAAAAGATAGATTTTCATATGGCCTTAAGAGCCACCAAATTGATGAAGAAAACAAGAAAATCCTCATGGTTCTAAGTGATATGGAACTCCCTGGTGATATGCCTTTGAATTATACACCATTTTTAGTCAATGGTAGAGCACCTCCTTCTTCTCAATATGACGCATATTATTACATTGGCCTTAGAGGGTTCAATATTGGTGGAAAGCACTTGAAGCTACCTTCAAATTTATTGGGATTCGACAACGAAGGAAATGGAGGAGCCATAATACATTCAGGTACTACATTCACTCTCTTAAATGAAGAAATATTCAACCAGATTATAGGTGAGTTTGCTTCTCATATTGGATATGCAAGAGTTGGTTATGTTGAAACTACGAATAGCATGTGACTGTGTTACAATATGTATGGTATAAAGAATATTGTGTGGGATGAGTTTACATTTCATTTCAAGGGTGGCTCAAATATGATACTGCATGTTGCTAACTATTTTAGTTATTTTACAGGCTTTGATTTGATCTACTTGATGATAATAAAAAAAAAATGGATCTTGAGGCTTGGAAAATGATATTTGCCCCGCTATGATATTGGGAAACTATCAGCAACATGACTTTTATTTATTGTATGATAGAGAGAATAATTGTTTTGGGTTCACTCATAGACATTCAAAACATCTAGCTGAACAAACGAAGGTGTCATTTTTCATAATTTGAATTAATGTCAGATAATTCATGTTGAATAAATAAATTAAATTCTTTGCACACGAATCATCATATTCTTTCTCAGAGTAATGCGATTTTTCCAAGTTTCATATTGCCCACCACGAGTGGGTGACACCCATAGGATAAATTGTCTCCTAATATTTGTCTTTAGCCGAAAACCAATAACCACTTGGAGCCTACCAAATAGCTTTATGTGCCACCATTATTTTCCACCTGAGTCAGCCATTATGTGCCCTCGCCCATCTATTATGATCATATTTTTGAAAGTGGGTCTTCCAACCTTGAAGGTATGGAATTTCATTATGTAATTAGGTATTTTTCTTACTTATTACATATACATCTGGACATGGATTAGTGGGGGGATTTGAAAGAAATAATGGGCTTGGTCTGTACTCTTGTCCCCTTGTCCAACTTGGTCATTAGTCTTATATCCCAGTCTTATGAGATTTTTCTACTAGCTTTAGGGGTGGCACTACTGTTGAAAATAATACTGAGAGGGGGGGTGAATCAGTATTATCAAATTCTTTTTCAATTTATACAAACATTTGCAGATCTGACTAATGAAACTTGCATATACCTTCCAGACGTATAATTTAATTTATTCTTCAGATGTTGATCATTAATCTGTGCGTCAGAACCATATAACAATAAACAGGAACAGGAAAAATAGAGCAGACATTCACACCAAAGAACACAAGATATAAGGTGGAAACCCGATGTGGGTGAAAAACACCTGCTGCAATATGTCAAAATCTTCTTTCAATTAGAAACTTCTTTTTACAATGATTCTGTACTGGTGCAGTCTTATACCAGCACACAAGTTTCAACCTGCAGAAGGCTATAACCTTCTCTCGTTCTCCAGACTCTCCTGGAAGGGAGCTACAACCCCCTTAGTTCTTGTACTAGCTGAGGTACTAGTACATAGGTGTTGACCTACTGAAGGCTTCAACCTTCTCTTTCCTTCCAGGGACCACGTTTTATAAATTTTTAGACTGGATCCATGAATATCAATCAAACATAAAATAGATATGCAATCAACCAACTTCCTTGTACAAATATTGAATCAATAATTTTCTCAGCACACAGCAACCAAACATCAATTCAAAACCCTGAACACTGCAGTAATAGACAAAAGAAGCTAAAACATATTTCAAGAAAAGTCCGCAAGTTCACCAATAGAAACCTACGGGTATCTACACCTCCGCTGTGTCGAGTCTGCGGGTATCTGCACCTGCACTGTGTCGAGCTTGTGGGTATCCGTGTTTGCACTGTGTCGAGATGTATATCCGTGTCTGCACTGTGTCTAGCCCACAGGTCTCTGCACCTACGCTGTGTCTATCCTGCGGGTCTCTGCACCTGTGCTGTGTCTAGCCTACGGGTCTCCGCACCTGCGCTGTGTCGGACCTGTAGGTCTCTGCACCTGCGCTGTGTCTAGCATGTGGTTCTCCGCACCTACGCTGTGTCTAGCTTGCAGGTCTCCGCACCTGCGCTATGTCGGACTTGCGGGTATAGATAATTTATCAGACTTCAATTATACCCCAGACTATCGGATTTACAGATCTGATCATGCACCAAAGAGATCTCGACCCATCAATAGATCCGTCTTATAATGCTCAGGTTTCTCCTTGATTAAGGTCCAATTATAACTCACCAACCGATCACTAGTAGTTCAGATGTTGCTCTTCTTAAGATATTCAACACATCTATTCCCAGCCAAATGATCTCCTTTCCTTTTTATAGACTAGGCCTTACTCAAACCATGGTCCAAAACCATAGAGATCCAATACTAGGGACCCAAAACATGGGTTCAATACTTTAGATGCAAAAGCACAGACCAAAACCATAGGATCAAAAATTTCGGACTAAATACCATGGAACAACCATAAGATTTCCCACGTGCACGCGTTTTTCTCTGCATGAAAGTGCGTGTACTTTATGACCACATTTTTTGTTCGGTACACCTGCGAATATGTCTGCACCTTTTGATCGGCTCACCTGCGGAACCTGCCGATGTCCATAGCTTTGTGAACAGGAACCTGCGGGTATCTCATTTTCTACTATTTTGAGAGCCTGAACTTGTGATCTGCTATTTGAGTGAGTTGCCATCAAGGACAACACTTAGGTCACGAGCCAAACCTGTGCCAAAACTGTGTCATAATGCCAACAATCTCCCCCTTTGGACTTGATGGCAACCCAAAGTCACTCAAGGTCTTTCCTCCCCCTTTGACACCAAGGGCAAAGGGTTATGCCCCCCTTGAGTACATGCTGAAATCTCTGCTCTGCTGTGTTTTCCAAGCTCCCCCTGACATATAGGCAAGATCTGCAAGAAGATGTTCTACAAAAGAAATCTGAATTTATACATCATAACTAACCTTCCTATCACCAAAGACTTCATACATATGATTCCCAACCAAGAGGGGATACATGATATAATAAGCACATTACATTATCCATACTAGGCATAGTGAGGCAACCAAGATAGGTCGTTAAGCGGCAATTGTCAATCATATATCAATATCCATGTTCTCCTTCTGCACTTGCTCATCCTGACATCAAAACAACTAAAGAATTGAACCAATATCTTCTACGATAATTCCAACAATGCATTATTAGAAGAATATATGCTCCCCATGAACCTATGTCAGATGGTCTCTGACAGAACCATATCGGACTCTTCTCATCCTTGCTTTTCTTCAAGTCGACTATACCCACATAAACTAGCGTATGTACGCGTATACCCCATATGAAACTTGTGTACACTAGTCTCTGAAACAGACAAGATTCAACAGCAAGATGATGCATCAACTACCCCCAGATTTTGTCTGAGGTATTCAAAGGTCTCCCTCGGTAGAGGTTTGGTGAGAATATCAACAATTTATTCCTTAGAGGGAACATACTCCAATTGGACCTTTTGTTCAAGCACTTGTTCTCAGAGAAAATGATACTTGATCGATATGTGCTTAGTCTTTGAATGCATGACAGGATTCTTTGAAATATTGATTGCACTTGTATTATCACAAAAAATGGAGATATGTGGAGTGCAAGTGATTTGAAGATCTTGCAATGTTTGCATCATCCAAAGGAGTTGTGTGCAGCAAGATGTCGCGGCTACATATTCTACTTTAGCTGTAGATAATGCAATAGAGCTTTGTTTCTTGCTGAACCGAGATACTAATCTAGGCCCCATGAAGAATGCACCACCACTAGTGCTTTTCCTGTCATCCACGCTTCCTGCCCAATCCGCATCTGTGTATGCATGAAGTGTGAGATCTGTACCTCTAGGATACCATAAGCCATAGTTTTGAGTTCCTTGAAGATACTTCAAAATTATCTTAACTACCTGAAGATGAGTTTCCTTTGGATTTTCCTGAAACATTCCAACTATTCCCACTGCATGCATAATGTCTGGTCGGGTACCTATTAGATAAAGCAGACTACCAATCATGGATCTATAGGTTGGTTGATGTACTGTTGCTGATTCATCATTTGTGTTGAGGCTGCATCTTGTCACCATAGGGGTACATACTGGTTTCGAATCCTCCATCCCGTATTTCTTCAAGATCTGTTTGAGATATTTGGTTTGTGATAGAAAAATGTTGTCTTTATTTTGTTGGACTTGTAAACCAAGAAAATATGTGAGCACACCAAGCATGGAAATTTCAAACTCTTTCTGCATTACCAAGGCACAATTTTGACTCATGTCTTCTTCATTGCTACCAAAGATGATATCATCAACATACACAACAAGTATTAACAACTTATCATTGTCAATTTTTATATATAGATTGCTATCAGTTGATCCTTTTATAAAACCTTGTTGATGGAGGTACTTATCCAATCAATAATACCATGCCCTTGGAGCCTGTTTAAGACCATGGAGAGCCTTTTTGAGTCTGCATACAAGTTTTGGATCATTTCTAAGAATAAACCCATCAGGTTGTTCAATATATACTTCTTCATTTAAGTCTCCATTCAGAAAGGCAGATTTCACGTCCATCTGAAATACTTTGAACTTCTGAAAGCTAGAGAGAGCAAGGAACATTCTTATAGCCTCAAGTCTAGCAACTAGAGAAAAAATTTCTTCAAAGTCTATGCCTTCTTGTTGCGCATATCCTTTACAAACAAGTCTTGCCTTGTTTCTAACCACATCCCCATTTTCATTCAGCTTATTTTTGAAAATCCATTTTGTCCCTATGACATTCTTATCTTTAGGTCTAGGAACCAACTCCCAAGTGCTATTTTTTTCAATCTGCTCGAGTTCTTCCTCCATGGCCTTGACCCAACATTCATCTTTACAAGCCTCTCTTACATTTTGCGGTTCAGTGGAGGAGAGCAATGCTAGATAGCTTGAAGCTGCTGAAATGGTTCTTCTTGTTTGTACACCTGCCTCTTTCTGCCCCAAAATTTGAGATTCTGGATGATTCTTCTGAATGTATCTGGATGGAGTCTTTTCTTCTATCCTTATCTGTTCTTCTGGTGCCTCATGGGTTTCTTCTTCGTCATGAATCTGATTTGATGTTGACAGATAGTCTTTGCCATCTTCGAAACCTTCAGATTTTACCTGCCTAGGAGTGTTTCCTTCTTCATCAACCACTACATCAATGCTTTCCACAATTTTACCAAGTATTTTATTGTAACATTTGTAAGCTTTGCTGTGGGGAGAGTAGCCAAGTAAAATGCCTTCATCTGCTCTAGGTTCAAACTTGCCAAGATTTTCATCAGTCCTTTTAATGTAGCATTTTCTTCCAAAATTTTTGAAGTATTTTACCGTGGGAGTCTTACCATACCAAAGTTCATGAGGAGTCTGAGTGTTGTTTACCCAGACGTTTGTCTCGTTGAGAATAGTAACAACGGAAAATGCGGCTTCACCCCAGAAGGTTGCGGGAGTTCTAGACTCATCAAGCATAGCACGAGCCATTTTTTGAATCGTTCTATTCATCCTTTCCACTACTCCATTTTGCTGAGGAGTCCTTGCAGCAGAAAATTCCCTTCTTATTCCATGTTCTTCAAAAAAATTGAAAAATTCATCTGAGATAAATTCCCCTCCTCGATTAGATCTGAGGCATTTGATTCTGTGATCTGATTCATTTTCAACCAAAGCTTTGAATGACTTGAACTTTTCAAAAGCTTCATCTTTATACTTCATGAGTCCTATCCAACACATCCTTGAAAAGTCGTCAATGAACAATATGAAATAATCTTCTGCTCGAGGTGACCTCTTCCTAGTTGGACCACATATATTGGTGTGGACAAGTTCAAGTGGCCTGCTAGCTCATACTTCCTTCTCAGGGAAATTAGTTCTGGTTTTCTTACCAAATTGGCATGATTTCCATATTGTATTGTCTGGAATTATGATGTCAGGAAGATCATGAACTTCCTGATATTTGCATGCTTTCTTAATCTGAGAGAAGCTAAGATGCCCCAGTCTTCTGTGCCATAGACAATGTTCATCATTCTTGCTTAAATAACATTGTTGTTGTTCTCCCTTGAGTACGTATAAGTTATTTGGAGTTCTTATGCCTCTAATCACTATTTTTCCTGTATCAAGCTCATGAACAATACATCCATTTGATCGAAATATTACCTCAATTCCTTGATCACACATTTGATTGACACTCAATAGATTATGCTTTAAGCCATCAACATACATAACATTTCCAGCCTTGACCTTTTCTTTCAAATGAACAGAGCTTTTACCTTTTATGAATGCAGGCGTGTCATTTCCAAATGAGACCTTCTTTTCCTTTTCTAAGGTAGTATATGGCTGAAGTTTTTCTTTATTACCTGTCATATGTTTCGAGCATTCACTGTCGATGTACCATTGGTTTTCTTGTCCTTCCGCATATAAGGCTATCCCACATCTTTCTGGTTGTGTTTCTTTCTTTTTCCATGTTTTGGAACTCAATGAAGCTTGCACCTTCTGGGTTGTTTGCCGAAACCTGCTTTTACATTCAAAGTCTTCATGACCGAAGTTGTTACAAATAGAACATTCTATTTCATTTTCAAGAGAAGAGAAGTTATTATAGGTTATTTTCATGATTCATGTCATAGTCCTTTGTTTTTGAGCTTCCCTATTCATGATGTTATTATAGGCAACACATTGATCAACTTTATGACCAAAGTTATGACAAGAGAAACACTAGCCATTAAAGAAATTCCTACGACTATCAAATCTACCAACCATATGATTGTAGTTTCCATCCATTCTTGAGCCAAATTGAGAATGACTTACCTGTGGTCGGTTGAGGCTTTTGTTCATCCTTGACATGGATTGCCCCCGATTTACTTGATAATCTTTGATCATTCTTGAAGCAAATTGTCCTTGATTTCCCTGGTGATCTGCATTATACTTTTGCTGTCGATTGTCAACTTGTTCACTTCTCCTTGCTGCATCAAGATAACTTTTGGAGGTGGATGGCTTTTGCGCTTGCTTCTGAGCTTGAGATGCTTCTTCGGAATATCCGAGACCAGTCTCGATTAGAGGAGAACACTGCACTTTGATAATCTCATCTAGAGTTTCAGACCCTTTAGCAAATCTGAGATTAAGGAATTTCGTTTTCTCAATTTCGTTTCTAAGTCCCACAATTTCACATTCTAACCCTTCATTGTGTTTATCTTTTTCAGCAAGTTGGAATGTTAGAGTATCTATAACCATATTCTTTTCCTCTAAACAAACTTTAAGTTTAGAAATTTATTCATAAAGACCTTATTCATTTATAGCATCCAAGAAATCATCATCTTCAAAAGCCATCAAAAGTCTATCATCATTACCTTGTTCATCTTCATCACTATTTGACAATCCAACACTGTCTTCATGTGTGTAATAGCTCTTCTTATTCCGTTTTCTGTTCCATCTAATAGGTTCCTTACTTTTGTCTAGTTTATCTTTATGAGGACATTTTGCAGCATAATGACAAACTCTTTCACAAGAAAAGCATTTGAAAGGCAACTTACCTCTGAATCTACCAGTTCCCCGTTGAAGGTTCTTGACAAAATTTGATTCGTCCTCTTCTTCTGACATATGTCCTAACTCATAGTAATATCCTTTTCCTGAAGCCTTGAATGCAGCTTCTCTCCTATCTGATGGTCCTCCTTTTCTCATTTCGTAAGCAGTTAGAATTCCGTGTAGCTGTGACATGGTAAGGCTATGTAGATTCTGATTTTCTTCTATGGCAGAAACTTTTGAATCAAACTTGGGAGACAAAGATCTTAGAACCTTTTCAACCAAAACAACTTCTTTTATTTCTTCACCCAAGTTTTTCATACAATTTACGATCTCATCTATATGTAGGAAATAGCTAGCCACACTTTCATCATTATGCAGTTTGAGACTTTCATATTGAATTCTAAGACTTTGTAATTTTGCTCGTTTTAACTGTTCATCTCCTTCATAGCTTAGAACGATCTTGTCCCATATTTCTTTTGCGCTTTTGAGCTGCATAACCTTGACGAATTCTGATTGAGATAGACTTCCTAATAGAGTATTGACAGCTTTTGCATTTGTTTCATACTGCTTCTTACCAGCTGCATCTGTAGGAGTTGCTGATGGAAATGTGTATCCCGTTTCCACAATATCCCAAACTTCTGTACCAAGAGATTGAAGATAGGCAGTGATTCTTACCTTCGAATAGATGAAGTTGCTCCCATAAAAAATCGGTGGCCTGATAGATGCTTCCTTTTCATAGTTGCTCATGATGATAGATCTTCCTTCAAGCGATCAAGCTTTTCCTGAAGGACCTGCTCTGATACCAATTGTTGAAAATAATACTGAGAGGGGGGGTGAATCAGTATTATCAAATTCTTTTCAATTTATACAAACATTTGCAGATCAGACTAATGAAGCTTACGTATACCTTCTAGACTTATAATTTAATTTATTCTTCAGATGTGGATCATTAATCTATGTGTCACAACCATATAATAGTAAACAAGAACAAGAAAAATAGAGCAGAAAGTCACACCAAAGAACACAAGATATAAGGTGGAAACCCAATGTGGATGAAAACCACCTACTACAATATGTCTCTATCCTCTTTCAATTATAAACTTCTCTTTACAATGATTCTGTATTGGTGCAGTCTTATACCAGCACATAGGCTTCAACCTGTGGAAGGCCACAACCTTCTCTCATTCTCCATATTCTCCTCGAAGGGAGCTTCAACCCCCTTAGATCTTGTACTAGCTGAAGGTACTAGTACGTAGGTGCTAACCTACTGAAGGCTTCAACCTTCTCTTTTCTTCCAGGGACCATGTTTCATAAATTTCCAGACTGGATCCAAGAATATCAATCAAACATCAAATAGATCTGCAATCAACCAACTTCCTTGTACAAATACTGAATCAATAATTTCTTGGCACACATCAACAATACACTAATTTAGAACCTTGAACACTACAGTAATAGACAAAAGCAGCTAAAACATATTTCAAGACAAGTCCGCAACTTCACCAATAGAAACCTGTGGGTCTCCACACCTTCACTGTGTTGAGCCTGCGGGTCTCTGCACTTGCGCTGTGTCTAGCCTACAGATCTCCGCACCTGCATTGTGTCGAGCTTGTGGGTCTCCGTGCCTTCACTGTGTCTAGCCAGCGGGTCTCCACACCTGTGCTGTGTCTAGCCTGCGCACCTCCGCACCTATGCTGTGTCTAGCCTGCAGACCTGCGGGTATAGATAATTTATCAAACTTCAATTATACCCCAGACTATCAGATTTACAAATCTGATCATGTGCCAAAGAGATCTTGACCCATTAGTAGATCCGTCTTGTAATGCTCAGGTTTCTCCTTGATTCAGGTCTAGCTATAACTCACCAACCGATCACCAGTATTTCAGATCTTTCCCCTCTTAAGATATTCAACACATCTGTGTCGAGCCAAATGATCTCCTTTCTTTTTATAGACTAGGCCTTACTCAAACCATGGTCCAAGACCATAGAGATCCAATACTAGGGACCCAAAAGCTGGGTTCAATACTTTAGATGCAAAACCATGGACCAAAACCATAGGATCAGAAATGTCGGACTAAATACCATGGACCAGCCATAAGATTTCCCACGAGCGCGCATTTTTCTCTGCATGAAAGTGCGTGTAATTTACGTCCGCACTTTTTGTTTGGTATAGCTACAAATATGTCCGCACCTTTTTATCGACGCACCTACGGAACCTGCCGATGTCTGCAGCTTTGTGAATAGGAACTTGCAGGTATCTCATTCTATACTATTTTGAGAGTCTGAACTTGTGATCTGCTATTTGAGTGAGTTGCCATCAAGGACAACACTTATGTCATCGAGCCAAACCTGTCCCAAAACTGTGTCATAATGCCAACAAGAGGATGTTTCCTCCACTTTATTTTTCTTTCCTTGTTCATTAGCCTTTGTTAGGATAGGCAATTTCCTACGACAATTTTGAGGCAAATCTTTCTATATTTTTAGAGTCAACTTTGAGTGAATGTCAGAGTGTGAATGAGTTAACTTGGGTATTTGCCTTTGCACTTTCATGAAGTTAAGGTAAAACAATATTTTAAGAAAATCAAAGCATTCATGATTAGGTTAACATGGTCTGTTGCACTTCTGGAGCACATTAGCACCCACACTGCTAGTTTATGGGGTGCGTTGCCATGGAAAACGGGCTAGTAAATTAGGGTTTCTTCCAGTCCAAGTTCTTCTTCTCCTCTGAGATGATGACGAGGTATTTTCTAGTGTAACATTAAACATCATCGCAAATCCTAACTCTAACTTCATGTATTTTCTCCCTATATAAATAAGTCTATTCCAAAGCTCATTTTCACATTCATCTTTCTCTTTTGAGCTCTGTACACTTTTGGAGTACAAGGCGAATTCTCTCACTCCTGGTTGTAAATTCCCCATCTTTTGGGTGAGTTTCTCAACTATTTCTTCCTCTTTTACAAGTGTCACTTTTTCTTTTTTTCATTTTTTCATGTGTCACTCAAACTCTTGCATGTGTTGCTTTCACTTATTTTCACATATCTTAAGACAACCATCGTATACCTTGTAGAGGAAACTCCACTGCACTTTCTTGTACTAGTTGATGCTATCTAATATGAGAGCATGTGCTAGACACTATCCCATAACATAGTGCACCTTTTGGTTACAATCGACACCTGTGTCGTAAATATATAGGTTATTTGTTGCACTTGAACAAAAGTGTGATTTTATCGTCATTTCATTGTATAAATGGTAGTGTTATGTAATATATATCTTTTGGTTAGGTGCTTACTTGAATATGTGTGTGTCACCATGTTCAAGACTTGTTCTATGCTCTTAATTTTACTCTTTTGTCTCATTGATCCCACACTTCATCACTTTTGGAGTTCTCTTGGTCCTATCAACTTGTGCAACCCATGACTAATATTCGGCACTAAGCCAAGTGTACTATGAACTATGCATTACTAAGCCATAGTGGTGTAGTTCTTGCCTCCTATAATTGTTCACTATGAATTGAGAAACATTAGAGCACAATCACTCCTTCCTGCTAATTACACTTGATCAACTACACAATCCTGATGAACCCTGACTTTAATTGTGCACTACACATTCTTAATGGCTAGTGAGGCCATGTATAGCCCCTTGTAGTGTTTAACAATGTAGTCTCTTTAGCCTCTTCCTCAGCCACTTAACATTGCACAATTATATTTCCCAAGCTTTTCCCTCTTGTCAGGCCAGGCAGTAACTCCATTAGGCAGAAAATTGATTAGTGTATTCATTCAATCAGGTAGGTCTGTTATATACATGAGGGAGAGGCTGTTCAGTTCATCTCCCGATGAATATTCACATTTCTCATTTATTTATTTACATATATTTACCTAATCACAAGGATTAGGTGTCAACATTCCCCCCTTAATCTGAAGGGATGTTGGTGAGTCCAATCATCGCTCTGAATCGTTCAAGCTTTTCTCTTCCAAGCGCTTTGGTGAAGATGTCTGCAATTTGCTCATTTGTGGAACAATGACAGAGATGGATTGTTTTGGCCTCAACATGATGTCGAATCAGATGATATTTAGTATTGATGTGCATTGTTCGATCATGGAACTTTGGGTTCTTGGCCAACTTTATTGCAGAGGTGTTGTCAATCATGAGTGGAATTGATTGTACTTGTTTTACCTGCAAATCTTCAAGAATTTTCTTGAGCCAAAAAATTTCTTTTATTGCTTCAGCTACTGCCACATATTCTGCTTCTATTGTGGAATCTGTTGGAACTGATTATTTGCGTGATCTCCAGGAGACAGCTCCTGATCCAAGAATCATAGCATATCCTGAAGTAGATACCCCAGTTTCTTTGTCTCCATCGAAGTCTGAATCAGAGTATTTGATCAAGCTGAAGTCATCCACCTGTGTGTACTTGATTCCAAAGTCTTGAGTTCCCTTCAAGTAATTTAGAACCCTTTTTGCAGCAGACCAATGTCCCTCACAAGGCTTTTGCATAAACCTGGAGAGGATTCCAACAGAAAATGAAATGTCTGGTCTGGTAGTAGTTAGGTAGTTGAGACTTCCTACAAGTTGTCTATACTTTGTTGCATCCTCAAATTCCTTTCCTTCAATAGATGTGAGCTTTAAGTTTTGTTCCATTGCAGTAAGAGGATTGCACTATGTCATGCCAAACCTGTTTAACAAATCTCCAATGTATTTCTTTTGAGAAAGAAATATGGATTTTGAATGTTGGGTTACTTCAATGCCAAGATAGTAATGAACATAGCCCAAATCAGTCATTTCAAAGATTTTTCCTAATTCTTTCTTTATGAATGCAATATAACTTTCATTGTTCCCTGTCATTAAAAGATCATCTACATATACCACAAGATATACAACTGTTTTTCCAACTTTCTTGACAAATAAAGTTGCATCATCAAGATCAAATGATTGAAGTTGAGTTTCAGAAGATGCTCAGTTAGCTTTTCATACCAGGCTCGTGGTGCTTGTTTGAGGCCATACAAGGACTTCACAAGTTTGCATACTTTATGTTCATGTCCTTTCACAGCAAATCCTTCAGGCTGGGACATAAAAACATTCTCTTTTAGATCTCCATTCAAGAAGACAGTTTTTACATCCATTTGATGGACTTTCCAACCGTTCTAAGCTGCTAGTGCAAAGAGTGTCCGGATGGTGGCCCATTTTGCTATGGGGGCAAAATTTTCCTCATAATCAATCCCTTCCTTCTGTGCAAAACCTTTTGCCACAAGTCTAGCTTTGTGCTTGTCAAGTGAGCCATCAGCTTTGTACTTGTTCTTGTAGACCCACTTGCAGCCAATTGGTTTTGTTCCAAATGGAGGATCAACCAGCTTCCAAGTGTCGTTCTTTATGAGGGCATCATACTCCTTTTGCATTGCTTCTTTCCATGCATCATGAGAAGCAGCTTCTTTAAAGAAAGTTGGTTCAAAATCTGTAGACAAGTTCAATTCACAATCATAAGAAACATCCATATCAATAGGTGAATTAGAGTCATCTACATCGCCTTCATTTTGTCGATTTGCATTTCTAGTTCCTGTTTTTCCAATTTCATCAGGATGAACACTTTCAAGTGTCTTTGTCAGCCACTTTGGGGGACCTTTCTGAGATGGTCCAGGCTGCTCTGTTGATTGAGTTGGGAGTGAATCAAGATTGAGTCTCCCAATTCTATCAATTACATCACTTAAAGCATCATCCGTTGTTTGAGTTTCAGTCGGGGGAGAGTATTCTTCAGAAGAAGATTCCACATGTTGATCTAGTATAGGAATCCCCCCTTCAAGATGTGGAATCTGATTTTCAAATTCTTGAAATGATTCATTTTTGCGAATCTATCCAAGCGATCAAGTTGCCGCTCAACAACATTGTCAGATTTGGATGATTCAAGAAAAATTACATCTCTAGATATAACAAACTTTTTATTTTCTTCATCATAGAGGCGGTATGCTTTGGAGGTATTTGAATACCCCCAGAAAATACACTTACGACTTCTAGCACCAAGTTTGTTTCTATGTACCTTTGGTATCAAAGCATAACAGGTGGAACCAAAAATCCTGAGATGTTTGACCGAAGGAACATGTCCATACCACAGTTCATAAGGAGTCTTGTTTCTTATAGCACTAGATGGACATCTATTCTTTATATATGCAGCACATAGAACAACATCAGCCCAAAACATTATCTTTACATTTTTGAAAAAAAGCATGGATCGTAACATATTCAAAATTGTTCTGTTCATTCTTTCAGCTACACCATTCTGTTGGGGATTATAAAGCACAGTTGTTTGATGTTTAATCCCATGTTGGCGAAGATATTGTTCAAATTCATTTGATGTATATTCTTTTCCATTATCAGTGCGAATAGACCCAATATGAGATTGTGCATCATTTTCAATCCATTTATTAAAATTCTTGAATGTTAGGAAAGCATCAGATTTGTTCTTCAATAAATAAACCCAACACATTCTGGTGTAGTCATCAATAAATGTCATGATATATTTATTTCCATTTGCAGAAGGAACAGGCATTTGGACCACATAAATCTGAATGAATAAGTTCAAGCTTCCTATGTGCTCTTGAATGTGAGTCATGAAATGACTGTTTGCTATGCTTTCCTAGAATGCAAGCATCACATTGTTTAAGTTTTCTAGGAATTGTAGGCAAACCAGCAACACCATTTTTCTTCAATAAACGGAGACTGTCATAGTTTAAATGTCCAAATCTAGCATGCCATAATAAACTTGATGGAAGTGTACCTTCTTCATGATGAGAAATATATGAGAAATGTTGTGCATGAGCAGATGTTCCTTGCAGTTTGAGAAGTCTTTCTTCTTCTATTCCCCTCATGACAAGTGAGTGATCAGATGATTTTCTTACCTCAAGCTTGCCATCAAACATATGAATGGAGTGACCTTGCTGGCGGATGTGGACCAAGGAAAACAAGTTTCTCTTGAGCTGTGGGAGATATAAAACATGATCAAGAAGAAATTCTGAGAGACCAGGCAGTTTAAGCCTAATTGTGCCAAGCCCTGATGGCTTGAATTTTGACTGATCTGCAAAGTATACTACTCCATCAACATTGTCAGTGAAATCTTCAAAAAAATCTTTTCTATGAGTCATGTGACAGGTTGCTCCTAAATCAAGCAGCCAATCATTTTTCCAGGAAGCAAGTGAAGTATTAAACAAATCTTCATTTAATCCAATGTTACATTGTGCCTCAACATAGTGAGCGGATTCAAGTGCTTTACCTTTGTCTATATCATCAGTTTTACCTTTCTGTTGGTTTCTTCTCTGCTCAATTTTGTCCCATGGTAGCTTGCATGTAGAGGCATCATGTGATCCATTTCTTTTGCAGCGAATACAATGTAAATCTGCCTTTTCTCCTTGAGGATGTCTGCCCCCCCTGCCTCTGAAGTATCTTCCTCTTCCTCTTTGTCCACCTCTTCCTCTTGTAGAATCTTGAGCAGGATATTTTTCTTTATTAGTCATGCATACAGTCTCTTCAGAAGATTCAGGGACTGTCTTCTTTCCAAAGGCTTTTTCCCTTTCAGCAAACTTTTTCACAAGAGTCAAAGGTTATGTCCTTGAGATTTCCATTTGCTTGCAAAGACTCAAGATAATTGGAGTATGTAGGATATAGTGCCTTGAGAAAAGCAATAAGAGATATATCTAGCTCAACTTTAGTGGAATTGATATCATGCACTATAGATTTTATTTCAGATGCAAGAGAAAGAGGGTCATTATTTTCCAGTTCAAGAGTGAAGAGTTTAATCATAAGTTGGACGACTTCAAGTGCAGAATGTGATTCATAGAGCTCTTTCAGCTTTTGTAAAGCTTCAAAGGCAGTTTTACATGTTGTAAGGTGACGACTCACCTCCTTATTTACAGACGCTGCTATTAATGCATACGCTTTGCTGTTCTTGTTTTCCCAGATGGCAAGCTCTTTGTCTGATGTAGGCTTTTCTGGGTCACTGTCTCCTTCTCCGACACACACTCCTTTCCACAGCTCATTGAAAATGAGGGTGTGTTGTACCATCCGGGACCAGTCAGGATAGTTCTCCTTGCCAGTGAGAACTATTCCTATCATAGAGATGATTGAATGCATTCTGTAAAAGGTTACTTCTGCTGATATAAAAAACTTTTGCTGATATATACTTCTGATGAAAAAAATTGCTCTTAAAAGACTTCCGCTGCTTTAAAAAATGATTTTGCTATGGAGAAAGAAATCATTAAAATTCTGCTACATATATCACCACATATATATCTCAAAAAATCAGCATATATAACACCATATTCACAATTCTGGTACATGTATCACTGCAAAAATATTACGATATTTTGGTGATGGGTGTAAAGCACTCAGAGCGAATTCAAAACAATTGAAATCGCATTTACAATTCTCCAACTTATAATTCTGCTAGACAGAATTTTCAATTCTCAATCCGCACGCACACTGTGACAACGTATCCTGGACAGAAAAGCATCGAAAACTGAGCGAAACGTTTGAGATTTGGCCCCCTAGGCCCTGCAAGCCCAGATTTAAAAACAAAACGTATTATTGCTCCCTTACTGCCCTCCCCAACAGCAACTATGAAGACGAAATTCCGTTTCACCGATTGCACCCGAATGGTTTCAACGTCAGGAACGCTACAGGGAGTAGCAAATGTTTTAACTGTCGTCTACACGCAAGCGGCATCCAAGTCATAAAAGTTTAGGCCATGTCGAAAAAAAATTGACTGCAACTTCTGATGTAAAGATCAATGTTGAATCAGAGTTACCATACTAGGACGGATGGGTAGCCGAGGCAGTAAAGTGGCGAATGCAAACGGATGGGTAGCCGAGACAATGCAGGAGAAAAATAGAGAAGACTTCGGCCGAGACGAGATGGGTTGGAAACTGTCACGCGGAAACAGTCACGCGGAATGCAAACTGATACCATTATGGGGTCTAAAAGCATAGTTGGTCCGTTCAGAAATGAAGCTCCGATGTCTTGCCCAATCCATTGCCATAGAAAAACAAATTCTAACAAATTCTAAATAACGTTATCAACTTCTTACATTTATGCCATAAGAAGAACAACGGCGTTACCGAGGTGCGCAGTCTTCAGATTGTCAGGCCAGGTACGCAGTCTTCAGATTGTCAGGCCAGGTATGCAGTCTTCAGATTGTCAGGCCAGGTACGCAGTCTTCAGATTGTCAGGCCAGGTATGCAGTCTTCAGATTGTCAGGCCAGGGAGGCGTTCTCTGAGAAGCCTATCACTCAGCAGTGTAGGCAGCGTGCAGGGCCAGGCAGTCAATGTCAGAGTAGTGCTCAGGACTGAGCAACTCTCAGGACAACAGGAGTTACAACTATTTCTGGGACCTGTGCTCTGATACCATGTCAGGCCAGGGTAACTCCAGAATGAATGAGCGAGAGAAACTGATTTATTATTCATTTAGCTAATACATATTTATATACAAAAGTGACGGATCAGTTCATCTTCTTGATGACTGTCCAGTTCACCCATCCGTTTCGGATTAGGTGTCAACAGACAATAACCATCATAAGATAAGTATGAAATACATAAACAACCATTGCCTTCCAAGTATTTTCTCTTTTAGAAATGAAATTGTATTTTGCTTAAAATGAAGTGAAATACTTTCAAATGGAAAGCCAAAATTACCCTGAAAAGTGAAACAATAAATTGTTAGCACAAGATATTATAAATCCTTTCAAGATGAATAATTCTACAAATCAAAGAATGGAAACTATCTTGCTCAAAAGGATACAAAAAAGCTCAAATACTAGACGAAGATGACAACATGCAATTAAGTTTGCAACCCACAATAATAGTACTTGATAGTGAAATTAACCATTCATGACAATATGCAATTAAACCAAAAGCTAAGACAATCTCCAAGTACAAGAAAATTAAACTTGTTGCAAAATTAAAAGAGATTACAATACTTGCATCCAAAGTGCCTCTTGAAGTAAGATTTGCATGTGAGACTTTAAACCAAAGCAAATGTGATGGAATGTTGTTCTTGGTTCATTTTATTTGATTAGTGCTAAGGCAAAGTTACAATTGAACTTTAGTCCTCAGACCTCATCCTCGCCCAAATATTTGGATCTCACAATGAGGAGTCAATAGAGGAAGAGGGTCCCTAAAAGTTTATTCAACCAACTTAAGTTGGAGGTAAGTTTTAGTGAGGCTTGGGGCCTTCCTATATTAAAATACCTAGATGAAGTGCAAATTGTGTTAATTCCCCAAATTAAACTAATGCTTCATGCAAATGCTTCAAAGAGAAATAGTTTGCAACACTTGAGCATGTATGCATGTGGGAATTTAAATACAAGATTAGTAAAGATTTGCATGTGGATTGATTTTAAGCATGCACAATATGAAATTTAAAAGCTAGAAAGCTAAGAAAAACTAAAAGCAAGATTAGACCACCCACAAGAATCCCTCTTCTAAATGAGGAAGTGGGATGCCATGGGAAAAATCCCAAGCTCCCTCCAAATTTTTTTTTTAATCTTTTATTAGTGCTTAAAGCAGGTAAAAATGTCTCTGAGAAAACAACCCACAATATGAGAGAGATTTTTACAAAGATGGGACTATAACAAAGCTAGACTCTCTCCCCAAAAAATACAATAACAACAAACTTGAAGATGGAAAAAACTCTCCAAAAGAGATTCATAAGGCTCAAAAGGTCCATGACCTAGATGAGTTTGCAAGTCTCTCCCAAGTGCTTATGGCCTCCTTAGAAATCAGTCTTTGGATAGAGTGTTGGGATCTTGCATACACACAAGTGAGTAATTTTCCAAAGCTTCTCCTCAAGCTCCTTGCTGCCCAATGCTCAAGCCTATGGACTGCAAAATACAAAAAATACCAATTGTCAGTGTAAAATTAGGGAAAAGAAACCAAAACTAAACTTAAAATTTAATTTACAAAGTACTATCTCAAGTAATGGGAGTGAATCCCCATACTTGCCTAGCTTTAGAAATGACTCTTGAATAGGAGATATAACTTTGAAAGAATTAGACTCAAAGAAGTATTCTGAATTTTAAATGGATGATCAGGTAGGTATAGACTAAGAAAACTCCCTTTTTATCTTCGTTGGATGGAAAACTTGGAGCGAAAAAATGGTTGGGTCTTGGATTGCTGTGACTCTATGAATGAGTTGATCTAATTGAGATTTCTTCCACTTCCAGATGGATTCCTGCATAGAATACAAAAGATATTTTCTACACACTTGAACACGTATTAGTTTGCACAAGATTAGAGCAATATAATGAATAAAATAAACCAAGCATTTCTCCTAAAATGAATTAACAAGTTGATCCCTAAAAGACTACTCTAAATCAATGATATGTGCAAGATAGCTTGCACACATCAATCCAAGCAAGATGGCAAGCATAAACTAACATTAATTCAACATGCGAAAGAAATTAAACAATAGCAGTATTATGAAAGGACATCACCTCATAATGCTAAGAGAACCCCAACCAGATAGCCCCAAAGTCTTAATTGTATTAAGAAAGTATGCAAATACAAAATGGCAAAGTTTCCTCAAGCCCAATAGCGTATTACATGATACAATATGAGAGCCCATGGCTCTATTATATAGAGGCTTGGGAGCAAATCCCAATGAAGAATGACAATGACAAATGGCATTGGAGCCAATCCCAATGTAGATGTGATTAAACAAGTGACATAAGGTGACAATCCCAAAGGGAAATTTGAATTTGTTGAATGAAGCTCTAATGCCAAGTGTAAAAATCGAATTCTGCTAAGTAGACATCATTTTCTTCTTCCCTTAAGTGCCAAATTCGAATTTTATGATAGAATGACAAGTGTATATGGGTGGTACCCATGTGGGGACAATTTCCCACAAAAATCTCTACCAAATATTCTTCCAAATCCTCCCAAATGTGCATTAACTTCACAAATTCTAATTTTCAAGTAAACAACTTTCTCCTTTAATGCGAAAATTTGATTTTATTTGAGCACATATCGTTTCCTTGATTTTAGGAGTCTACATCACCTTGAGACTTCACTTTAACTCCCCCATAATTTTCCACCTCATTTTCACAACATTTAGCACGTGTGGATATTTATTTTTCTCCATTTATTTAGTTTCTGGCTTAATTAATTGCCAGATTTCCCACTAAACTTAGGAAAAGTGGGTTTTGAGGGTTCAAAACACATTTTTAACTCATCAAAGTGTGTCATAGTAGAATGTTGAGGGTAAAAGGTGCAAATTTCATTACTCATATGCCTTACAACTTCTCTAGACATCACTTATTACATTACAAGCATAATTTTATTAGTAATTTCTGCAATGCGGAAAATCTAAAAAATTGAAAAATAACTACCTAGACCTAACCAAATTCCACAATTTTTTTTGTGTGATCTAGTATGGTAATATACATCAACTCTAGAAACTAAAATGTGTTAGGGGCTCAACTTTCAAACAGTCACCCCAGCTTTGGGAAACGTGAGTGAAAAAACTGAGAAAATTATCCACCTCTGAAAAAAAGGAATGATTAACAAGATAAAAAAACACTCCAAGGTGTACTCGTTTGTTGATCGAGTCCCAACATCCTAGGCCTATTACAGACTCAAAAACTCACCATTATTAATATCACTTATTACAATTCCCTACAGGATGTGAAATTTGGGTGCAAGAAAGATGATAAGAAAATAGAAGTAGAGTTAAAAAACTCTATTGACTGATGATATCTGATGGTACAAATGTCCTCTGGATCATCCTTGGGCATGGAGTCTTCATATAATCATTAGGTGCCACTCTAGTGGTCAACAGGGTCTACTTTTATTATTTTGAGCTATGGGGTTGGCTTGTAACCCCATATCTTGATGAGCACTCAAAATTAAACTTGTAGGACTTATAGGCTACTTTTATGTTGTAAAATTGAGGGATAGACCTCACATGTATAAAGGATCCCTCATTTCATTCTTTTCAGCATCACACTTGAGTTTCGATCCTTCTTCTAGGGCATGACTTAGCCTTTGTGTAAGTCACTACTTGTGGAGATGTGATTTTTGTGGAGCATGTGCTATTGGAAATTGGCTTGTGTATTGGAGATATCTTTTTGGGTTTGAATGAAGGTCTATTTGTGGAAGATTTGTAAGTTTATTGCAGATTTTTCATTGTTTTACATGTAATTGAATTATTGCTAGGATTTTTCTATGATCCATGTCTAAATGCAAATTATTTTTGGAAAATGTTAGTTAATTTTTGCATGTTAAATATTTCTTCCTTTATATCCATAGAAGAATTCCCAATGTGCATCTCCTATTTAATTTCTCCCTTCACAAAAAAGATAGTTAGGGTTTTATTAGGTGGAAAAATGTAATGTTCCTAAACAGAAATGTAAGTGATATACAAAGCATGCAAACAATCCAACAATCAGAAAAACGAAATATACATTAAGCACCCATGGAAACACTGGAAATAGAGAACTGCTGAGCCATTTTATTACTTCTT
The DNA here is from genome assembly GCA_000404065.3 of Pinus taeda. Lineage (NCBI taxonomy): Eukaryota > Viridiplantae > Streptophyta > Pinopsida > Pinales > Pinaceae > Pinus > Pinus taeda. The sequence goes on along the minus strand of APFE031035154.1, from coordinate 48,172 downwards.
CAGGAGCAAATATAATAGTAAAATAGAATGGTGCACCTGGGCTTGTCTCAATGGATAAGCATGACAAAACCCAGGTGAGAAAACGCTGAATTGAAGGCTACTACAATTGCTGCACCAAACTGAACTGTGCTGCCTCAGAAACCGCTCTATCTGCTGACATCAAAGGGCTGGAATCACTACTTCCTGTACTCAAAAAATTATGAGATTTTACCTCCTTGCTCCTTGGCCTAAACCCAAAAAAACCCACGAAGGAATTGGCCAAATGTTGACCTTATAATTTTGGCCCAAATTCCCCTTAGCTCCTCTAGCTGCTGGCTATGTTGGGACCCTTGTTTGACCTCTTAGATCTACCCAGAAAATTGTATAAAATTAGGAGTGTGATCCTTGCCCAAAACGCAGAAAGGCTTTCCCTTGGTTCCAACCTTTCAAAATTGACCCTTCACAACTTGGCCCTCCTCGAATTTCGAATTTTGTTGCTGTGACTAATCTTGTCAATATCTGCTGTCCCAACTCTAGCAATCTTCCTCAAATGGCCCTCCAAGTGATATCCTACTTCTCCTGACTAGCTCCAGCTCTACAATTCCTTCCTCAAACTTCCACGTGAGCCTAGTGATGGCTCTCTGTGTAGGCCCAAGTAAATGTAAATTGGACTGCTGGGATGCGGGCTCTGCTGGCTCCAAAAATCACAAGAAAGGTTTGCCCTTTGCTGCTTTCCTAATCCTCTAACTCTCCCAGCAAATGCTTGATCATTGATAGCTCCAAACTCCCCCTGCGTATTCTCTAGCTAGCCAGAAATACACACTCCTTGTTGTGGCTGAATGGTAGTGCTGTAATACACTTTCGAAACTCCTGAAATACTTATGGAACTGCCTCTCTAGGGCATGCACGGATTGTGCCCCGAAGTAGAGGTTGAATCTCCCGCTTGAGAGATTCCTGGCTAAACAACTAGTTGACTTAGCTAAACAACGGAGCGAACAGTCAAGTAATTTTGATTGCTAGGTGTAAGAATCAATCCAAATGAGAGCTCTCTCCTCCTTTTATCTTTGTGGGCCTTCCTTGCCTCATGTGGGCCCCTCCATACAACACTTCAAATTCCCTCTGAGCCATTCGAATGGCCTAGTTCAAATTCCCATGTGGGTGCCCCCCACCTTCTACTAGCAACCAAATTAAGTCGAATTTCCTTCTAAGTCCCTAAGTCGAAAATGTTGGGTTCTTTCCCTTAGCCAATATTGTGCAAAAATGTGTGGAAACACCTTGTTACAAATGTGTTTGAGAAGGGACATGATAGTCCTCCCCTCCCAAATGTTGCTTGCCCTCAATCAACCTCAAAGCTGGGTGCTCCAAAATGGGTTCACCCTCCCAGGTGGCATCCTCATCCGGAAAGCTTCTCTAATGCACCAAAAATCGCTTGTCCTCAAGCAATGCTTGAGCAAGCATCCTCTTTGACTGTTTCTCCCCACTGTCACTACAAAATGTGCTAGGGTCCTAGATGTGCCATCAAATCGTGCCTGAGCTTTGCACTGTCTGGATATGGAAGAATCCTTCAATACCAGGATCCCAGACAATCCTGTCTAGCTTGAAGCTCCACTCGCTCCACTCACTATCCTGCCAGGTGAAAGTACCAGAAGTCCCCTGCTCCATTAGTGACTTGCTCAAGCCCAATGGAAGATCTGTATGATCGCCCCCTGCAGTAGCAGGCGCATCCCTAAAGGTTATTGAGCTGTGATGCCCCAGTTCCCTGCTAGTCCCAAAGTGGTGCCACCATGCTGACGCTGCACTACTCTAACTATGTTATACTCCACATCGTGTACAGTCAGTATCCTCCTCTCCTGGAACTCGATGGTGGAAAACTGAAAGAGGCGAGACACATCTTGCCTGGGCATCTCCATGGCACCTAGGCCTACCCATCCAAATCTAACTTCGAACCTGTGCAACAACAAAGAATGTCTGCCTCTCCATATGATGAAACCCTCTGTGAACCCCCATGTGTCATCCCAAGATCGAACTATATCACTCTTTACCACAACTCCGCTCATCACGAGTGATCTATCGATCAACTGAATCCCTGCATCCCATAGCCAGACCTGTTGTGGCATAACCCTGTCAACCAATGGAATCCCTTTGGCCCTCGTCTCAAGTTCTTGCATGTGATCACTATATAGGTTCCATATATCGTGGGCTAATCTGATGCATGCTAATCTGCCTTGTGCCTGCCACTGTGTAGTATCGATGATTGCAGGAAGCCAAGTGTGCCAAAGAGCTACCCCCTGAATGCACTAAAAAAATGGGTATGTGATACTCGTAATCGACTCAGGGTATGTGGATCCCCTTGTCCCTGCAAACCATCTTCCTTGGGTCTGCGATCCGCCCTCTCGATAATGTGCCAATATAAGGTCTTAAGCCTGGACACATACTGGGAAACTACCTCAGTTGTAACCCGCTATCCTCTGCTCATGCTCGGTCCCGTCATGCCCTGAGAAAAGAGTGACACATGTCTCCCTTGGGACTAGATCCCTAGACATAGACGTGATGATGAACGATATGCCACCCCTGCAGATGATCACCTCATCCCCAACCTATGGCTGTCAATTGACGCACCAACCCAACGCAACTGCTGAAAAGTCTCCCCCTTAGTGCCCTGAGTCTCACCCAAATATCTCGGGTGACCTCCTCGTCCCCTGTTGCTCATGCCCAAAGTGCAGAAAATCGATTGCGCTCATGAGGGATGTAGAAGAGGGTTAGGCATGTGAGTCCCCATGGATACCATCAAGTATCGCTCATCTGTGTCCCCATCGATCCTGGGTGAACTACACCCAAAGGTATACCTGATGTTTCTGTCCAAGGGTCTTCTTGGAGGCAACACTTCATGACGTCGTTGTGCAACACTATACACCCCTGCATACCATCGATCATTCCAGTACTCTTGGACATGCCACTGCACACTGTGGCCTACCCTTGTACACCGTTGGATACCCCGGCTATGGCTATGCCATCCTGTACTGGTCTGGGTCCTGCATGTGTCATTGTACCTGTCACTCCACGCATGTTCTCAATGCGATGTGAGGCACTCCCACTCCACAATGCAGTCCAACATACTATGACACACCACCCTACATCTCCATGCTCCTCTGCAGGCCCCTACTCCTCGCTCCTTAGCCCCACACAACACTGAATGCTATGGCCTAATGTTGGGTCTATATGCATCAGATCGCATCCCTCTACATAACACTGGATGCTTTGACATAACTCTGTGTAGTCCTGTGTACAATTGCCCACTGTCATACCACCCTATAACATATAGTATCATGCATGGGCCAAAATATCCACCTCTCTGCTAGTATGCCCTCCATGATGTGGGCTACATCCCCCCATTTGCTTTGAAAGACCTAAGTGACTCAACTCACCACATGCTAATGGAAATGACACTACTGTGCCTATCCTCAATAGTCCATGCATCCCATATGCTAGTAAGAGATCACTCTCCCCATACATTGCCCTGTCTAATAGCCTGCCGATGCCACCTCCTCCTACTAGCTCCTGCTAGAGTAAACTAGTCACCCTATGACTCCACGCACCGTCAATATGCCAAGACAACTCATGAAATCTGTTTGCTCGCCTATCAAACCATCCTGTCACTAGTACTGACGGGGCTCTGATGGAGATCTGAAAATGTGGGTGCGCTCAAGCGTCAAATTGTTGATTTGGGGTAGCATCGAATGTGCTCTAGCCATGAAAATTGATGGAGAGGCTAAGGCACATGAGATCTCCAATACCTAGAAAGGGTTTGGGTAGATTCTAAACAATTTGGGAAATATTAAAATAATTAATATTTTTAATGGAGTCCCTAAGTCTAAACTTTGGGAAAATTAAATATTAATGTGTATTAATATAAAATTGTGTTAGAAATAGTCCAAAAGTCATGGATCAAGCCAGATCTAATCTTAGCGATTGATTAGGGACTTAATCTCGGTTGTTGATTTGTCAACGAGAAAAATATAAGAGGAGGCTTGAGGGTCACTTGGACCAATCAGTTCAATTTCTGGAGCGGGGTTAGCTGAGAAATTGAGCCAGTGGTCTGGAGAGCAATCAGGAGGCAGCAAGTACGAAACAGAGAGACGACAGATCAGCATAGAGGCAGAAAAGGAAGACGCAGGGCCAGAGGGAGCCACGCAGAGGCAACAGAGACTGCGCAGAGCCAATAGGGCCCGTGTTATCCACGCAGAGGCTACAAGAGTGACGTAGAAGGCCAAAGAGGTTGCGCAGAGTCTCAACAGGCTGATGCAGGGGGTTTTAGGTCACGTAGAGGTCAGTAAGGCTGACGCTGGGTTCAGAAGAAGTGTTGGAAAATTTGTCTATTTGTGGGTAAGCTAGTTTGGCACCCCGTTGTACTACAAAATCGCTGAATAATAAAATCCTCCCTTGCTGCACTGATTTTCCCACATTGGGTTTTTCTGGGGACATTAGTCCAAAATGACTGTGTCAATGTGTTGATTCTTGTGCATATGTTTGTTTCTGTATTACGGTGTGATATCTGCAACAATATTTATTTTAATGTTTATTGAAGTAATTTCATGAATAACTTATGGTGAAATAAGTAGGAAAAGTAAATTAGTTGTTGCAATGATAGAATTTTCACATGGTATTAGAGCAAGTAATCAGAGACAGAAAGGGAAAGTCAGTTATGGGTTGAGACCACGATGCAGAGGCATCCACCTCAGGGGACTCACACAAATTTTCAAAAGATTGCACAAGAGAAAGAGATTTCGATTTATCTATGTTGGCGTTTAGGCTAGAAGAAGTGATGTGCATGGCTAGTGTTGCATCATCAAAAGTATGGTATATAGACAATGGAGCCTCGTGGCATATGACGGGAATTAGGGAGTGTTTCTCAGAATATCAAGAAGAGAAGATGAACTTTCAGATCACCATGGGGAAAAAGGTAAAGTGTACTCCAGTAGGGAAGGGTACCATAGTTTTCAGAGAAAATCGAGAGAGCGGTTTCATGCCACAGATGTGTTGCATGTACAAGGATTGGGGATGAACTTACTTTCCGTGTCACAACTACAAGGCAAGGGCTATGACGTCTACTTCATCAAGGAAAAGGTATATGTCAAACACCCGAGCTGGAAAAAGAAAGTGCAGATAGGGATCAAAAGTAATTGGTTATATAGATTACAACTAGAATCACCAATGGCACTAATAGGCACTCATGGGGACAAGGACTTGAACGAACTATGGCACAGAAGGATGGGTCACTTGCACCATGGAGCTCTGAGAATGCTTAGGAACATTATAACAGGGGTTCTGGATCTGAGTACAGAACAAGATGATGTATGCAGGGGATGCGCTCTAGGAAACTATGCTAAGGCGACATTTGCTAGGAGCAAACACAGGGCCAAGAGTGTACTAGGATTAATACACTCAGATATCTACAGACCTTTGTTTGTCAAAGCTCTCAGTGGTGCCGAGTATTTCCTTACAAGCTTTGATGACCACTCGAGGAAAACTTGGATTTATTTTCTGAAAACTAAGGATGAGGTTTTCTGTCGATTCAAGGAGTTAAAGGCTCTGGCGAAGAATCTGACTGGGAAAAGGATAAAAGTTTTGTGCTCAGATAATGGTGGAGAGTATGTCGATAAGGACTTCATTGATTATTGTGCTAAGGAGGGCATCAAATGAGAGTGGACAACTCCCTACAATCCGGAGCAGAATGGGGTGGCAGAAAGGAAAAACAGGACTATTGTAGAAGCAGTTAAGGCCATGTTGTATGATCAGGATATGCCGAAATTCCTGTGGGCAGAAGCATGAAACACAGTTGTCTACGTTTAGAACAGGACTCCTCATCGGGCATTGGGCAAGATTACTCCAGAGAAAATCTTCACTGGGAAGATGCCTGAAGTCAGTCATTTCAGGATATTTGGGAGTTTAGCATATTGCCGCATACTCGAAGAAAAGAGGAAGAAGCTGGATCAGACTGCAGAAAAGGAATATCTAGTGGGATATAGCGAGAATGCTAAGGCATACCGAATCTATCTTCTAGGGAGAAGGAAGGTAGTAGTAAAACGAGATGTAAAGTTCATGGAGGATAGAGCCTTTAGAAGTTCTCGCGAAATGCCTTCTGAGGAGTAGTCGAAAGAGGATCTATTGGTCATGCCTCTTCAACCAACAGAAGTGAAGAATTCTTCCTCAGGTTAGGAACATTCTCAGGATGAGGAAGAGGAGCGAACAGAAACACCTGCTGGTAGAGGAAGAACTAGCAGGGAACTTCGTTAGATTCTACGTGATGTAGAGAACTTCATCGGTGAGCCAAGGAACAGTAAGAGGGAATGAAAACAACCAAACAGATATCAGGCGTTAGTAGCTCAAGATGGAGAGCCGACTAGTTTCAAGGAGGCAGGTTAGCATCAGGTCTGGCTAGATGTGATGGTAGAGGAGTATAACTCCATAATGGTGAACGATGTCCGGGAGGTGGTGTCAAGGCCTCAAAACAGATTTGTGGTAGGTTCAAGATGGATCTACAAGATCAAATATGTTGCAGACAACAATGTTGAGAAATACAAGGCCAGGTTTGTGGCTAAGGCGTATGCTCAAAAGGAAGGGATTGACTATGAGGAAAACCTTCACCCCAGTAGCCAGGTATACGTCTATTAGGACTGTGATATCTCTTGTAGCCCAGATGGGATGGGAGATTCATCAGATGGATGTTAAGACAACATTTCTGAACAGGGTAATAGAAGAAGAGGTATACATTGAACAACCAGAGGGCTTTGAAACTCATGAGAAGAAGTCTCATGTATGTAAACTAAAGAAAGCCTTGTATGGGCCGAAGCAGGCACCAAGAGCGTGGTATGGTCGAATAGATGGCTACTTGCAGAAGATGGGGTTTGTCAAGAGTGACGCGGATCCAAATCTCTACTATCTGGTCGTAGAGAACGAGCCGCTTATCTTAGTATTATATGTGGGTGATCTTTTTTTGACAGGATCATCCAGACTCATTGAGGACTGCAAGAACAATCTAGCCATAGAGTTCGATATGAAGGATCTGGGACGAATGCACTACTTCCTAGGGTTGGAAGTTTGGTAGCAGAAAGGAGAAATCTTCCTTGGGCAAGGGAGGTATGCTATAGAAATACTAAGGTTCGGGATTAGAGACTGTAGACCTATGGCTACACCAATGATCACCAATTGAAAGAAGATTGATGCATCAGAGGACAAGGATGTCGATCCCACCCTATACCAGCAGTTCATAGGGTCCCTGATGTAACTGGTTAATACCAGGCCATATATTTGCTACGCTGTCAACACCCTCAGTCAGTTCATGGTGGAACCAAAGAGGGCACATTGGGTAGCAACCAAACACATTCTCAAGTATTTACAGGGAACAATTGATTATGGGCTCTTATACACCAAGGAGAACGATATCAGGTTGAGTGGATTTATTGATGCAGATTGGGTAGGAAGTTAAGTGGATCAGAAAAGTACCTCTGGCTACTATTTCAACATTGGATCAGGAATGACCTCCTGGTGCAGTAGGAAACAGAAGTTCGTGGCTCTGAGCTCATCTAAGGCAGAATATATGGCAGCAAGCACAACTTCGTGTGAGGCCATATGGCTTAGAAAATTGCTGGTGAACCCATTCAGAAGAAATATGGAGGCGGCCAGGATCCTGTGTGATAATCAGAGTTGCATCAAACTCTCTGAGAATCCAGTGTTTCATGATAGGTTGAAGCATATTGATATCTGGTGTCACTTTGTTAGAGACTATGTCCAATGAGGAGCTGTATAGTTGAGCTACACTCCTACAGGAGAATAGGTGGCAGATATCCTCACCAAGGTCCTTGGAAAGTCAAAATTTGACTACTTCAGGGAAAAGATGGGGATGGTAAAGAATCCCTTTCAGAAGAAGAAATGAGTGTGTTAGCAGCACGAATGAAGAGGGAGTTGCAGTGTAGATGCAGTGTTGGGAGAAAGGACCTGTAACAACACAGATGCAGAGGGAGTTGCAATGTGGATGCAGTGTTGGGAGAAAGGACCAGTAGCAACACAGATGCAGAGGGAGTTGTCGTACAGATGCAGCAGTGGCAGTAACAGAGTCATGGGCAGTAGTACAGGATGCAGCAGTGCAGAGGATGTTGGGCAGGGAGGCTTAGCATCAGGCACTGATGCCGGATGATCATAGTGATACTCAGTGAGGAGTATTACTAGAGCACAATCTTCGCTAAGAGGGAGTGTTGATTTGGGGTAGCATTGGATGTGCTCTAGCCACGAAAATTGGTGGAGAGGCTAAGGCACATGAGATCTCCAATACCCAGAAAGGATTTGGGTAGATTCTAAACAGTTTGGGAAATATTAAAATAATTAATATTTTTAACGGAGTCCTTAAGTCTAAACTTAGGGAAAATAAAATATTAATGTGTATTAATATAAAATTGTGTTAGAAATGGTCCAAAAGTCATGGATCAAGTCAGATCTAATCTTAGTCGTTGATTAGGGACTTAATCTCGGCTGTTGATTTGTCAACGAGAAAAGTATAAGAGGAGGCTTGAGGGTCACTTGGAGAACATATTGAGGAAGACCAGTCAGTTCAATTTCTGGAGCGGGGTTAGCTAAGAAATTGAACCAGTGGTCTGGAGAGTAGTCAAGAGGCAACAAGTATGAAACAAAGAGACGGGAGATCAACATAGAGGCAGAAAAGGTAGACGCAAGGCCAGAGGGAGCCACGCAGAGGCAACAAAGACTGTGCAGAGCCATCAGGGTCTGCGTCATCTACGTAGAGGCTGCAGGAGTGACCCAGAAAGCCAGAGAGGTTGCGCAGAGTCTCAACGAGCTAATGCAGAGGGTTTTAGGTCACGTAGAGGTCAGTAGGGCTGACGTTGGGTTCATAAGAAGTGCTGGAAAATTTGTCTATCTGTGGGTAAGCCAGTTTGGCACCCTGTTGTACTAGAAAATTGCTGAATAATAAAATCCTCCCTTGCTACACCGGTTTTCCCACATTGGGTTTTTCCGGGGAGGTTAGTCCAAAATAACTGTGTCAATGTGTTGTTTCTTGTGCATATATTTGTTTCTGTATTATAGTGTGATATCTGCAACATTATTTATTTTAATGTTTATTGAAGTAATTTCATGAATAACTTATGGTGAAATAAGTAGGAAAAGTAAATCACTTGATGTAGTGATAGAATTATCACACAAATCCAACCTGTAGCTACTACCATCACCTACCAGCTCTATGATGTAATGGAAAATCCCACATAGGTCCCAAAAATAGTTCGGCCCTCAAGTCCCTCCAGTAATCCATGGCCTCTGCTGACATGTGGCCATGGATGTATCCAACCGCCTAACCTTCTCCATCGAGAACCAACTCTGTACCTCTCACCATCTAATCCCAAAGGAGAGATCGAATGTGTAATCCTCTGTGGAAGGAACAAGCCCTCCAAGCTGATGTGGTATCATGCTCAACTCAGTCCTGCTAACCTGTCCACCCCCTCAGGTATGTCTACACAACTCGGCCTCCCTCAATCCAACACATAAGGGTGGGTTGATAACGTTATAGACCCTGCCAGTGGGCCTCTGAAGTGAACTGTGCTGAAAACCTAACACGTGACCTCTATGCTGCCCCTCATCAATGGCTAGCCCAAGGGATGGCTACACATCCTCCTCCATCACAGGCTCGACATGAGCCTTCGACTGCTTCTCCATAGACAACCCAATATGCACAATATGCTCACCAATCAGCTGTAGGTGATTGTCATTTGGAAACTTTGTCATAGATCTGGAGGCCTCTGTACCTATCGACTCCTCAACAACAGTGGAGCTATCTTTCAGCACCTCACCAACCTGTGGTGCATTGTTATCACTTGAGAACTCGGTCACAACCCCGAATACCTCATAAATGGGTGTATGGTCAACTATCTCTTTTCCAACCATGGCCCCTTCAACTACTCTTTCATCTTCTTTCTTAATACTTCTCATCATCCCTGCAAAACCCCACTGAATCTCCATTGGTTTGTGCATACCCTTTAGTTCACGAAATTCCCAAAAGGAGAGGGACGCCTGAATGCCATGACCCAATGATTTGTATGCCTTCCAGTTTTCCCTCAATAACTCCACATCAGTTGCAATCATGTCCGGATTCCCAACTGAGGAATGAATCAACTTCTTCCCCACATCAATCATCTTTTGTTGTATCCTCACCAACTCATTCCAGGTTACCGCCATGTTGTTTGATTCTAATCTTTCCCACATGCTGAGCCAAGATTATGGCTTTGATACCACTGTAATGTTCCTAAACAGGAATGTAAGTGATATACAAATCATGCAAACAATCCAACAATCAGAAAAACGAAATATACATTAAGCACCCATGGAAACAATGGAAATAGAGAACCGTTGAGCCATTTTATTACTTCTTCAGGAGCAAATACAATAGTAAAATAGAATGTTGCACCTACGCTTGTCTTAATAGACAAGCATGACAAAGCCCAGGTGAGAAAATGTTGAACTAAAGGTTGCTACAACTGCTGCACCAAACTAAACTGTGTTGCCCCAGAAACTACTTTGTTTGCTGACTTCGAAGGGCTAGAATCACTGCTTCTCGTGCTCAGAAAATTATGAGACTTTACCTCCTTGCTCCTTGGCCTAAACCCAAAAAAAACCATGAAGGAATTAGCCAAATGTTGACCTCGGAATTTTGGCCCAAATTCCCCTTAGCTCCTTTAGCTGCTGGCTGAGTTGGGACCCTTGTTTGACCCCTTAGATATGCCCAGAAAATTCTATAAAATTAGGAGTGTGATCCTTGTCCAAAACCCAGAAAACCCAGAAAGGGTTTCCTTTGGTTCCAACCTTCAAAAGTTGACCCTTCACAACTTGGCCCTCCTCCAATTTCGAATTTTTGTTGCTATGACTGATCTTGTCAATCTCTGCTCTCCCAACTCCAGCAATCCTCCTCAAATGGCCCTCCAAGTGATCTCCTACTTCTTCTGGCTAGCTCCATATCTATGATTCCTTCCTCCACAACTCCCACGTGAGCCTAGTGATGACTCTCTGTGTAGGCCCAGGTAGTTGTAAATCGGACTGCTGGGATGCTGGCTCTGTTGGCTCCAAAACTCACAAGAAAGGTTTGCCCTTTGCTGCTCTCCTAATCCTCTAACTCTCTCAGCAAATGCTTGATCACTGATAGCTCCAAACTCCCCCTACATTTTCTCCAGCTAGCCAGAAATACACTTGTGGCTGAATGATAATGCTATAACACACTCTCAGAACTCCTGAAACACTTATGGAACTGCCTCTCTAGGGCATGCACAGATTGTCCCCCAAAGTAGAGGTTGAATCTCCCGCTTGAGAGATTCATGGCTAAACAACCAATTGACTCAGCTAAACAACATAGCGAACAGTCAAGTAATTTTGATTGCAAGGTGTAAGAATCAATCCAAATGAGAGCTCTCTCCTCCTTTTATCTTTGTGGGCCTTCCTTGCTTCATGTGGGTCCCTCCATCCAACACTTCAAATTCCCTCCAAGCCATTCGAATGGCCTAGTTCGAATTGCCACGTGGGTGGCCCCCACCTTCCACTAGCAACCAAATTAAGTCGAATTTCTTGCTAAGTCCGTAAGTCGAAAATGCTAGGTTCTTTCCATTAGCCAATATTGTGCAAAAATGTGTGGAAACACCCTGTTACAAATGTGTTTGAGAAGGGACATGACAAAAAAAGAGTCCCACCCCCCTTACTCCAATCATTTGTCACTTATCACTAAAAGCCACCTGAAGACTCCATCACCCAAGTAGGATTAGACATTGGCAAGCTCTGTGTTGATCAAAAACCTTGAAAAACTAAATATTTTCCTTCCTTTGAATTTTTCTAAGCATTTTAAGGAGATCCGTTAGGGTTTTTGCTAAGGCTGAATTAGCTTAGGGAATTTGTGGATGAGTGTTTTTGGTGCAAAAATCTATGTTTTTTCTTGGTGATCCTTTTTAACTCAAAATCTAGCCTTTTACATGGTAAAACTTCACCTCAGAGGGCTGGCATCATCTTCCTCTAGACTAGTTTGTGCATTGGAAACCTTAACCCTAGCCTAGCTTCAACTTGAGGTTTTGCTCTATTATTTTGTTGACCCTATCTTTAATAACTCCTTTCTTTGACATATATGCATCTAGGTACTCCTTTGTTGCTACATATCAATAAGCCCTAGGCCACGTGTGTCCCTACTAGTACGGGTGCATAATATGCTATTCCTTATTAAGAAGTATTGAGCCTTTATCCATCATTGAGTATCTCCACTTAGCCTATGCTTTCATCAACTTGAAACCTAAAACCTAGAAAATCCTCTCAGGTGATCACTGGGAAGCCTCCCTTGTCATGAAATTTCACTAAAGAGCAGGAGGAAGATTGCTGAGGTGACAGTGGCAATCTACCTCATTGTTGCAGCAAGGTCTGGCCCTTGCCTTGTGAGTCCTCTCACAAGGCCTGCTAGATTTTGAGGCAACAGGGCTTAGATTAGGATCTTACCTTACATTGCAATCAATAACACCTATCATCAATGTGGTCACAAGATTGATATTGTCTGTTATTGAGATTTTATTTATAAATCAACCAGACGTCTAAACTTTCCTTAATTACCATTCACTTGTCTTCACTGGATCATTTTGCCTTGCTTCCTTTTAGTTAGACTGCCGTGTTTTGAAACTTAGTTGCAGATTCAACCTTTCTCATAGGGTTTTTGGTAGATTGGGCACGTCTTTGGTTAGATTGCTTTTTAATTTGTTGATAGATATCAATCAGTCTGGTCTTTTCTTTGTAATCTCTGAGGAATTTTTGTTAATTCCTTTAAAGAGTCTATACCCTTTTTGTAACTTAAATACACATACTACTCTCTTTGTTGTCATCATTGCATGCCACTTTTCAACTGTCTTGGACCAAATTACACCACTGCTTCATTAGCATGTGTTTTACTCTACTCCCCATCAACTTCTGCATTCCTTCCTTGATTTAGTTCCTATAGATGGATTCTTAACTTGCTTTTACTGTTTATATCACTCCAAATCTTTCATCACTGCAATTTCCTTTACAGCACCTTCTATGCAAGATTTAAAGACTGCATTACCTTTATTCATCCATTTTTCTGGGATCCATCTGTAATCATTTGAAATAATTTTTCTGTAAGGAGTTGTGGTTTGTTTTTACTTCAATTTTTTCCATTTTATTAAGTTACAGGCTAATTATTTATGCTTTTACACGATTCAATTCCCACAACCATAACTACATGAATGTGTTACAAAAGTTTCTGTTTCATACAAACAAGTATCATAACATGCTTTTTCTTATAGCTACAAGGCTTTCCTATATTAATCCAGATATGATTTGTTGAAGCAGGTTGACCAAATGGTCATTCACAATGCTTCAGATGCTAGTCCAAAAACGACATTATGTGGGGACTATTTCTATAATTATTTTACCCGTGGAATAGACATTCTGTTTGATTCTCAGGTATTTTTAAGTAGTGACAATCGTTACAGTTCCAATTAGGATTCAGTTAGTGCATAGTAGCACACAGCTGGTTTTATTTCCTTTTTGTGTGCTATCTCTGAAGGTGATCTCTGATTATCTTGCAGACACACAAAATCAAGAAATTTGTATTGCATACAAATTTTCCTGGCCATGCAGATTTCAACTCATATATCAAATGCAACTTTGTGATCTATTGTCCACGTTGTAAGTTTTTGCGATCTTTTATTGAGTATTTCATTGTGCATTTTTAACTACGCATGAAATTTTGATATAGACTTTTGCAAATGTTACAGGTTTTGATAATGTGTTTAGATATTTTGGTTAAGCATTTTGATGTTTTATATCTATTTTTCATTTTCATTTTATGTTTAACTTTTATCATTGTCATATTGGTTCAGCTGACACCCAAAAGGATGAGACAAACACATATGAGCATTATATTACACCCAATACAAAATGGCATCAAGTTCAGGTACTAACAAAAGGATTTTTGAGGAAAATGCAGGCCAGAAATATAAATATCTAGGTTTTAGCAGCTTTATTTTCCCTTGAATGATTCAAAATATTGTTCTAGCTTGCTGTGATGGAAGAAACAAAGTATCATTTTGTGGTTCCTCTCATTTTAGAATTGATTTTCTTTTAATAAATTTTCACAAAAATATTGGTACATAATTAATAGAGCGGATGATTTCTTATAGGTATTATATACATGTTCTTTAAGCTTTTGTATATTGCATTTTGTGTTTAAAAGTGTAACTAGGTTCGGTCTACATAATGTCTAATGTAATCATGATTTTATGTACTCAATGGCAAGAGAAAAATAAATTTTATTATTATTTTGTAGCATTGGTTTCATGCTCAAGATTATTTTATTTGTAGGTCAAACACCCATTGAGTGTTTCTAGGTTTCATCATTGAGCCAAAGAAATCAATTGAGTCATTGTAATATGTATAAGATCCACTTGGACATCATGTATCAATTCAAAAGAAAAAAATTGTTAAGTCAAAAGTGTCATAAAGACCCTCCAAGACCTTGTCAACAAGCAGCAACAAGTCGGCCTTCAAGGAGAATAAGTCGGCCTATTTAGGGCCTCCAAAGAAGACTGTATACAAGGGAACCTCGACTTCATTTGAGGAGAGACACACACAAGTTCGTTGAAGCAAGAATCCAGTTTAATGCTCCTAATTAGGAATAACAGTGATATACAAAACAAAAAGAATGCATGCAAGCATAAAATTCAGACAAATCAGTGAACACCCATGAGACCACCAAAAATACCATTCAACTGAGCCATTTTATTAAATACATGGAGCAAGAGAACAATGGTGTGGAAGGAATGCACCTGGGCTTGCCTCAAAGGCAAGCTTGACAAGACCCAGGTGAAGAAACACAATGAGAGAGTGAGTTGTTCCAAATATGCCCTGTGCTGCCCCAAAAAAGTGCACTGTTTGTTGGAAAGATACTGCTGAAATACCCACCTCTAATGCTCAGAATATTTTGCAAAATTAGCCCGAATGAGAGAGTGAGTTGCTCCAAATATGCCTTGTGCTACCCCAGAAAAGTTAAAACTACATTGTTTGTTGGAAACATATTGCTGAAAGACCCACCTCCAGTGCTCAGAAAATTCTGCAAAATTAGCTTCAAGCTCCTCTCAAATAACCCACCAAAACCCATAAAGGGTTTGGTCTAGTTCTGACCTCTGAAAATTGGCCCCAATTACCACGTCCTCCTCAACTAGCTGGGCAATAGGGCCTGTCTGCAATTCTCCTGAAAAATCCCTCCAATCACTCCCAAAATGCTGAGTTTCACCACCCCAAAGATTCCCTCAAGTCTCCCGTTAAAATCCAATACCCAAACCTTACCCCAATCTGCCACGTGTGCCTACGAAATGGCTCCTACGTAGGCCCTAGGTGAATGAACTTTTCTCTGCCTTCAAACAACAATTTCCTCGCCCTAAACTCCTCCAGTAGCTTGGTTTTCCCCTAGAGGAACTATGCAAAATCTCTCCCAATAAACACCTCTCGGAAGATAGCTAAAATGGGCAGTATGTGGTCCTCTACTACGTCCTCCTGCAGTACGCACTGGCTAAGAGAAGGTTGTACGATGTGCTTAACTCCTCCAATCTCCCCTCCAAATCAGTACAATCTTACCTCCCTAGGGTGGCACCCGTAGTCCACTAAAAGAAGGGTGAGCTATCCCCTTGGAAAGCTCTGCACTAAACAACACTGTGACCTGACTAAGCATCTCGAGCAACAAAAGAATGTGTAATTGACAAAAGGCCCCTCCATCAAGCATTTCGACCCCTATCTTTGAGCTGCCTTACCATGTGGGCCCCTCCATCAAGCATTTCGACCCCTTTCCTTGGCAAATCGAATTCCCTTCTAAAGTAATGCGTATTTCAAGTGGGTGTGGCCCCCACGTCCCACCAGCAAAATGATTTTTGGCCTCCATTTTCCTGAGTCTTAGCCCAAAATTTCATGGGTTCCATAGTAAACAAAAGTTGCCAAAATTGTGATAATAAACACAGGGAAAATTATTCTAGGAAGGGACATTACATCAAGTTTGATCACAAGGGAAAAGAAAGTCTTCTAGCTGTTGAATTTCCATGATCTTGGGTCTAGGATAGAATCTTCGAATTTCTGACACTACCAAACCAAGAATCTCAATAGAACTACTTTGCGCAGCGGAACAACATAAAGCAGTAAATCACACATGCACAAGTATAGACAACTTTTTACAAATTTCAACCCAACTTCGTTATATTAATCAACATATAATACAACTCTCTAGGGCTCCCATACAAGGGATAATGTCCCCCAATTATCCACAAGTACAAGAATACAAGATACACTGACAATCTCGTTGCAGTCTCTATGTCGTATCTCATCTTGTTGGTCCTTCACTTCTATTCTGCTCTCTAGTTGCCCCTTAGTCCATCAAAGGACAACACATCGAGTCTCCAAGAGGGCTGCTACCTATCATTGTTGCAAGTCACTTCTGCTTCAATGAACACGGGCTGATCCAATCTGCTCTTCTAGGCTGGCCAACACCTGAGCTCCAATCTGCCTTCTAGTAGCTTCTTTTGTCTTCAATCTCCCAGGCTCCAACTTGTATTTTGCCAAGCACTGACTTGGACTTCTAAGGCTCCAACGTTGTCAAATTTGAGGCACCAACCTCAAGGGTTCCAACCCTACATCTGGTTCAAGCTCTGACCTAGTGTTTTGAGGACTCTGATCCTCTAGGGTTCCAACCCTATCTTTTCGAGGCTCCAACCTTGTCTTTTCGAGGCTCCAACCCTCTTCGTCAAGATGTATTTGGTTATACTTCACGGCTTCCAATGTCTTCTTCAACGAGCCCTGTCAATCTTTGCTTATTGTTCACTTTGGTCTCCACGTTACATCATCAATGACAACCTTATTCTCTTAGAAGGTGTCACCACTGCTCTTCATTGTACCCAAACAATTTCTCCAAGGTCACCTCATGATGGCTAGTGCATCATGTCCTTCAATGTTATCTCCAAGATTAGTCACGGCTTCTTAAAAAAATGTCTCAAATGGCTGTCCCAAGTTCTGCACTTATTCTTCAACAACAACTTCAAGGTTTGACTCCAAACAGGCAGGCAGGGCTCCAAGGATTCTTTTCAAGGATGCTTGCTTGGAGGTGTCAATAGATTAAGATAAATAACCAAGAGTTTCTTCAATGATGTATGCAATTCTTCTTCTTTGGGAATGTCTACACCAATGCTTTACTATCCAAATATGCTCCGAGACTCCTAGTGTTTTACTGTCCAAGAGTTTTCATGTTCTTAACTTGTACAAGCCTCCATCTATCACTTCTGATGCCTTCACAGAAATATAGCCAACCTTCTCCATAGTTCTGTAAGCCTTCACCAAGTCTTCCACAAGTTTATTATCTCATCAATCCTTCAACGGTTCAACCTTCTTTCCGAGTTCCAAGGAAGGTCACTGGTCTGCATGTGTTCAAGGCATAAATGACACAATACGAAATATCAATGCTGTCCCAATATGAACCTGCTCTCCGAGCTTCCAAGACAACACAGACTTAATACATTATTCCAGAGATCTGAGATTTAGTTCAGCTGATTTGAGGTTCTGTTGAGAAAACTATTCAACAAACTGCCACAGTATTTTTTTCAAGGTCCGAGCTGCCACAGTATTTTCTGCAAGGTCCGAGCTGCCACAGTTCAGGAAAAAGTACAGTCCGAGCTACAATTATCTACCACAGTGCTGCTAAAAGGATCCGCTGTCTAAGGTGTTGTTCAATAATAAATTCAAGGCCGAAACCAATTCTGATATGCCTCCTTTAAGCTTCCTCCTTTAATGTTCATGAGTTGTGAATGGTGGCTGCATTTGCTGTGATGATAACCGAAAAAGATAATAGAGAATGAAGTCGGAACATGTATACCTATAGTGATTTTGTTAGGACAAACGAAGAGACATGCCTTGAAGAATAGGGCGACATGAGTGTGAAGTGTAGGTCAGCTAGATAATTAAATATATATTTTCTAACTTAAAAATTTAATTTCTCACAAACTATTGGGAGTTTGAGGGCAAGTGAGGCCTCATTAGAAAGAGGAAAAAATTCCTCCTGAAGATGGTATAGGACTCATTGTGGAAATATGCCTCCAAGGTGTCAAAAAATATTTTTCTTTGTGACTTCCCTTGTATCTTTGTGCATAAAATGTTTGGGACAACATGGCTTCTCCATTCTTTGGCTTCTTCATTGTTATCAATGTATGAGTGTATCATCATGTAGGAGTGCTGCATTTATGTCATCATGAGTGTATCCAATAATGAGTGTATCATCCCATGTCATCATATAATGGTGCAGTGATATGTCATAGTGCAACATTATTAGGAGAATTCCAAAATAGTCTTCCAACCATCAAATGAACTCCAACCATGTTATCAAGACCTCATCAAGTACCATCATCAAGTCACAAGTGTGGTCATTCATCAAGTGTATGACATCATCAAGCGTAGTCCTTCATATGTCATCAATGGATTCTAGATCATCAATGAAGGCATATGATTGACACTTGGCACTTGGCACTTCTTAAGACTTCTTTATTAGTGGTTTGACATATTAATTGATGACATTCTTATCAAACAAGAGTTATGACATCATCATCTGGCGCCAGGCATCTATTGTCTTCAACCTTATCGTCTCATTCTCGGGTTTCATGATATTCATTAGGCATCTCAAGAATATTCGCCATCTCGGCCAATGCCATATTGACATCAGTGACAACTTTGATTAACATTGGTATGTCATGTGGCCTCCTCACAAACTGTGATTTAGGGCTGCAGCATACCCTAATCTCTAGAATAGACCTACTACTTCTTTCACAAGAGATTACAACCTCAAAATCCATGCTAATCCACCCAGATTTCCTCCCTGAAGCTGCGGGTTCCCTTTCCCTAGTCCTCGGCCCTGCAAACAGTCTCAATTTTACCCTAAACTCGACCATGTTTCTCCTTCTTTGGTTGCGGCTTAGCTTCAGATGTTATTTCTCTATGAAAATGATTGTCACACACATTATATTTATACCAAAATAAGGGCTCAACGAATTTGTTGAAGAGACATGTCTTTTGGACAAGTTTACCCAAGCCTACATGACTTGACTGTCCAAAAGCCCACCATTATCTTCAAAAATTCATATTGCATCATAGACAACTTGGAATTCGACGATTCTTGTTGTGTTGGATTCTCCTCAACGCCTTCTATCATCTCCATCCATCACACGTCTAAAATGCTCCATGGTTTTGGCCCAAACAACGATGGGTGCTAAACCCCAACCTTGGGTTCCAAGCCCACAAGTGACTCTTGTGGTGCTCCAACTTCCAAACCCTGAACCTTAGGTCTTGGAGTACCTCCCAAGCTACACAAAAATCAACACATCCTCTTAGCAAGAGAGATATTTCCAAGACTAGGAAGTAACTCATCATCATCATCACTATTCTCAACACTCGCCCAACTCTTGGCACTCATCGCTTCAACAATCCCTGTAGTATGAACTATGCCTCTCTCAGAAGTGTCGCTATCACTGGAAGTATCCTGCTTCTTCTTCTCCTGTATCGATTTCCAATCCCTCCATGATTCCTTCTTGGCAGACATGGAAGCACCCGTGTTCCCCACTAACCACGTGCTCTGCTTGGGCTGCAAAGTATCCTTCTGAACCTGTAAACTCCCGCTAGAACTCGGCTCACTCTAAGCCTCTAGAATTTGGACCTTCTTATCTGGAACTTGTACCTATACCTCTGAAGCTTGCACCTGCAATTGCTTCTCTGGATCCAGTACCTGATTCACCTCCTTCTTCTTCCCATGATCCATAGGCTTGCCTGTTAGCCAGTATAGACCATGCTATCTAACTCCAAGCACAATACCTGCAGAACTAAAGCCTCTGGCCCTGAGTCTTGCCTTCCCATCCTGGAACAAGACCTCAAACCCCTTCTTCTCGATCATCGAGACAGATATCATGCTATATCTGAGTCCTGGTACAAATAGTACATCTTGGACCCTCATCACCCGTACTGTCTCCATCCTGAATGGCACAACTCTTGATCCTCGGATCTCCTTCTAACTCTTGTCTCCCAACACCATGTGCAACTTCGAGTCCCATTTAGCTAGTCTCAAAAACCTCTTGTGACCCTGTCATATGTTTCAACACACCATCGTCCACGTACCATCCATCCTCATCGATAGTACCCTGCAAGTAATGAGAGATCATAGCAAAGTCCTCCTCCTCCAATCTCTTGGTGAGAGCATCTATCTCAGTAGAATTGCCAACACCAACGACCTGCTTCACTTTCTTCTTCTCGTCATCTCCCCTCTTTTTCATCGGATATCTCAACGAAAAATGACCCATCTCTCCATAGTTGAAACACTTGACTTTACTCAAGTCCTTCTTCTTCTTACCCTTCATTCGTGTTGCAATTGCCATGTCATCATCTAAAGTCTTCTTCTTTGGATGAAGATTCTCGTCTCACAACTCTTCCTAAATGAAGTCGTCCCATAGCCTATTCTAGTCTGGGAACTTCTCTCTGGCAACAATCCCTTTGATGAAGGGTTTCCATTCCTTGGTGAACCCTTTCAAAGCAATCCTCACCATATCAAAATTTGAAATAGCCGCATTAACGACAACAAGCTCATCTTTGACCTGAGACAATCTCGTCAGATACGAAGTCACTCCATCACTTTGCATCATCTTGGTGGACTTCAAATTATCCTCCAATACCAGTACCCAACTCTCATTCTTATTTTGGAACAAATTCTGAAGAGCCATCCACATCTCATGTGTAGTGTTCTTCTAGGGCAAATGAGGTATTAGGGGATCCTTCACACCATCAAGGATGATCAATCTCGCCCTCATATCCAGATCCTCATACACTTCTGTTAAAATTGGCAACTAGGGCAAACTTCATGTGGGTCATCTTATTCATGGCTGATATATTTTTATTAGATTTCTCTCGTGTAGGATTGATCTAAAGATTATCCAATTCCGATAAGTATGCATGGAGATATAAATTTATTTTGATTATGGAATTATTATCAAGCCGACTTACAACTTATGTAGGCTCAAGAAGCCCAAACGTTATGTCTATTCAACCTCTATGTTTTAGTATAAATAGAAGAGGACTTCAAGTCATTTCTACACACACTTGGATCTCTTCCTCTTAGTAGGAGGAGAGATCCTAAGATGATGCCGGTGATGCCAATGATGTCGGTGATGCCGATGATGCCGTGAAGCCGATGATGTTGATGATGCCGATGATGCTGATGCCGGTGATGCCGATGATGATGATGCCGGCTGATGCCAATGATACTAATGCCGCTGATGTCGATGATGTTGATGTCGCTGATCTAGGGTTTGCTACTGCTGATGTAAATTAGATTTATGTACTATTTCTCTCTGCTGAATTATTGAAGATAAAAAAAGATTTGATCAAAGGGTTTCCCCATATTGGGATTTGTCCCTGGCTAGCCGCCACAACTTGTGTCTCTTGTCTTGGCTTGTTTTCTGTTGATTGTTAATGTTCTATCTACACTTCACTTATGTACATGTGATTTCTAATTTGTGGATATTAATAAGAAAGATAAGTAAACTGCTCTAAGCATAGAACATACCATAAAATTAACATGGTGTCAGAGTTGAGGTGAAGACAATGCCCAATCAAGAGTGAAAGAGCAATCACCGACAACAGTTGGGACAAGACAAAAAGGATCAATGGGTTCAAATTCACCGAGGGTGAAGTGGAAGTAGAGAATATTATCATAATGGCGCAGCGGAAGTTTCTGATGGCCTACTTAAAGATCACTTCATTGGAAAGTTCAGATCTAAGGGTGTAGGGAATGTTAGCCCTCAATTGAATGAAGGTAACTCGATTCATTTACAAAATCTATTTTATGTACCTGATCGCAAGAAGAATCTAGTGTCAGCAATGGAAGTCAAAGATTACAAGGTGGCACTCATCGATGGAAAGGTACGTGTTCGAAAATAGATTTTTTCAAAGATGTTTTTGAGTTTAGGGTTTTATCAAGTTGCAGGTAGTCCACTGGGGACCATGTCCATTGACATAGTACTGGAGGTCTATGAGTCAGATGGTGACGTGGATGCCTGAATTCAAAAAGAGCATGAAGGTACATGTTTGATATGTACCGAAGGAAAATCTTAAAGGGGACCATTCCCCTCATGTAGCAGGTCCGTAGGTTTGGAACAACTTGTGGAGTTTGAGATTCATGAACGGGAATCTCATGTATACAGGTGGAAGAAAGCCCTCTATGGCTTGAAGCAAAACGCCCCGGGCGTAGTATGAGAGGATTGATAGCTATTTGATGAAGTTGAGAGTCACTAAGAATGAAACCAATCCAAACCATTACTCGAAGGTTGTGGATGATAGACCTCTCACATTGGCACCTGATAAGGATGACCTATTTCTGATAGGTGCAGACCCTTTGATTTGCAAAAGTAAGAGGGAGTTGGATTCTGAATGTGCAATGATAAACTGCAAGCCTGTGACTACCTCAAGGATATTAACTTTCAGAAGTTATATGGTAGTGATGTCAGACCAGATTTGGGGAATGCCTCTGAGTTTCATAAACTCAATCATGTTGATGTTCTTGGTGAACTTCCGTTCGGACATATGTTTCGCAGTTAGCATGGTGAGCTCATATTTGGTTGAGCCTCACTAGATTGGTGCCAAGAATCCTCTGAGATATCTGTGGGGCACAATCTCACATGGATTGAGATACATTGCCGGAAATATGAAAACTGCATGATTATTCAAATGCTGACTGGGCAGGCATTGTGGAGGATCACTAGAGCACTTCTCAGTGCTGGTTCTCTTTAGATTCTGCTTCGATATCATGGATGAGCAGGAAGCAGAAATCGGTTGTTATAAGTACTGCTGAGACCGGATACATAACTACGAGTATGACCTCGTATGAAGTTGCCTGGTTGTGGAATCTCTTCAGTGAGTACACATGATGAATACCACTGTGATTCTCTGTGACAACCAGAGGTGGGATTCGATTATTGAGGAATCCCGTATTCAATGATTGCTCCAGCAGATAGACATTAGATACTGCCTTATGTGGGATATGGTAAGTCGATGAGCAAGGAGGCTCCATCGCATTGAGATGATCTACAGCTCAGACTCCCAGGGAAAGATCAAATTTGTGATTTCCCCGAACGACTTGGAGTCGTCGAGAGACCCTTGTAAAAAGGTCTTGCATGTTGCATACATTGAGCTCTGGGAGCTTTGGGGGCTTGCGGTTCTTACTGGAGCAACATACGGCCACAGGGTGACTCACCCTCCCCTGGTGATGCGCACTGTGAACAAGATGATGCGCTCT
Source organism: Pinus taeda (assembly GCA_000404065.3). NCBI lineage: Eukaryota > Viridiplantae > Streptophyta > Pinopsida > Pinales > Pinaceae > Pinus > Pinus taeda. The sequence goes on along the minus strand of APFE031035154.1, from coordinate 24,792 downwards.
CTTGTGTAACAAGATGATCTGCTCTCTTGTGGGACAGGATGATTCACTCTCCTGTGTAGCAGGATGATTAGTTCTCCCGTGAGGTCTGGATGATGTGTTCTCCATGACGATTGTGTAGCAGGATGATTAGTTCTCCTGTGAGGTCTAGATGATGTGTTCTCCATGACAACTATGTAGCAGGATGATTAGTTCTCCTGTGAGGTCTGGATGATGTGTTCTCCATGACGATTATGTGTTAGAAAAATTATATATTACAGAGCAATGGAACACATAAAATATTGTAGAAATATAAACACAGAAAACGCATAAAACAAGAG
>APFE031035154.1:10972-23238 GCA_000404065.3 Pinus taeda | reverse complement strand
AATCCATAGACCTGCCATATCTGCATCAACATATCCCTGTAGAGCAATGTTTGAACCACCAAAGCATAATGTTTGATTTGTGGTACCTCTCAAATACCTGAGAATCCACTTCACTGCCATCCAATGATATTTTCCTGGATTATTCATGTACCTACTTACAACTCCCATTGCATGTGCAATATCAGGCCTTGTGCAGACCATTGCATACATTAAGCTTCCAATTGCTGATGCATATGGAACTTTAGACATATGAGCCATTTCTTCCTGAGTCTTAGGACACCTCCTTACTTAATTTGAAATGGCTAGCCAAAGGTATATTAATTGGTTTTGCATTCTACATATTAAACCTTTTCAACACCTTTTCTATGTACTCACTTTGAGACAATGTTAATTTGTGATTCTTTCTGTCTTTACTTATTCTCATACCAAGGATTTGTTTTGCAGCACCCAAATCCTTCATTGCAAATGAGTTTGCCAATTTCCTTTTGAGCACATTTATTTCCTGCATGTTAGAACTTGCAACAAGCATGTCATCTACATACAATAACAATATAATATAGCTGCCATCATTTTTGCCTTTTAAGATAAACATAGTGATCAGAGTGACACCTAGTATAACCTTGTTCAGACATAAATCTGTCACATTTTAGATACACTTCCATGGAGCCTGTTTTAAGCCATACAAGCTCTTCTTCAACCTGCACACTAGTTTCTCCTTCCCTTTTACCTCATATCCTTATGGATGTTGCATATATATCTCTTCCTCCAAATCCCCATGGAGAAAGACTGTCTTTACATCTAACTGCTCAAGATGCAAATTTTCAGCTACTATTAGACTTAGAATAGTTTTGATTGAAGTCATTTTCACAACAGGAGAAAATATCTCATCAAATTCTATACCTTTTTTCTGTGCAAACCCTTTCACCACAAGTCTAGATTTATACCTTTTTCTACTTTCATCTTCTTCCTTTAACTTGTAAACCCATTTATTCTGCAATGCTATTTTACCTGCAGGCAACCTGACTAAGTCCCAACTCTGGTTATGTGCTAAGGAGTCCTTCTCTTCTTTCATGGCTTGCTCCCACTTCTTCCTGGTTTCTACCTGCACTGCTTCTTCATAACATTCTGGTTCACCAGAATCAGTCAACAATACATAATATAATGGAGAGTATCGTTCAGGGGGTCTACTTATCTTGGTAGATCTTCTAACACCACTTTAAGGTGTTTGAAGTGCTTGTTGCTGTTGTGGTTGTTGTTCTAGCTGTTGATCATTATGATTTTCAAGCACCATCACTTTTCTTGTGATATCGTCAAGCACTGTGTATTCTCTGTTTTCTTTTTTCTATTTCTTTTCCTACAACTGATTCTTATACAAGACATTTTCATTGAATATTACATCTTTGCTCCTAATGATTTTGTGATTTTCATAATCATATAAGCGATAACCAAAATCATTAACACCATATCCAATAAAGGTACATATCTTTGAGTTTTCCTCAAGATTTGTTCTATTTTCTTTGTTAATGTGGACAAAGGCTTCACAACCAAAAGTATTTAAAAAATAGTAGTTTATCTTTTTACCTGTCCATGCCTCCTCTGGAATACCACCATCGAAGGAACTTGAAGGCCCTTTGTTTATTAGATAAACAACAATATCTACAACATCTGCCCAAAATTGTAAAGGCAATCCTGCGTGCAATCTCATGCACCTTGCACGCTCCATGATTGTCCTGTTCATCCTTTCTGCAACACCATTTTCTTGTGGTGTTCCTGGAACTGCCTTCTCTCTGTGAATTCCATTCTCAGAACAATACCTATCAAACTCTTTGCTGCATTATTCACCTCCATTGTCTGATTTGAGACACTTCAACCTTTTTCCTGTCTCATTTTCAACCAAAGCTTTCCATTTCTTGAAAGTGTCAAATACATCAGATTTATTTCGAATACAATAAATCCAGGTTTTTCTGGTTGCATCATCAATAAAAGTAACATAATAACGAGAGCCACCAAGCGATGATACCTGAGTAGGTCCCCATACATCTATATTCACAAGCTCTAATTTTTCGCTCTTCTTTTCTTTCCCAACTCTAAGGAATATGACTCTCTTTTGTTTTTCATAAACACAATTCTCACAGAATTTTAAATCAACATGCTTCAAACCTGGCAACAAATTTCTTGAGTGAAGAATATGCATCCCCTTCTTACTCATGTGCTCGAGCATATGATGCCACAATGTCGTATCTTCTCTTGTAGAGGTTAAAGCATTAACAGAATTAGAAATATCATTGCATAAATACAATGTACCAACCTTTTCTCCTTTCGCTATTACCAGGGATCCTTTAGTGACCTTCCAGGTTTTATCTGTAAATGTAGTTTTACAACCTTCACCTCCCAACTGCCCTATTGAAATCACATTTTTCTTTAGATTTGGAAAATGCCTTACCTCCTTCAATAGCCATTGATTTCCATTTTGCTGTTTTATGAAAACTGTACCCATTCCAACGATTTTGCAGGGTTTATCATCACCCAATCGAACCTGCCCAAAATCTCCTTGAACATAATCATGAAAACGTTTCTTATCAGGTGTGGCATGGAAGGAGGCCCCTGAATCTACCACCCAGGCATCAATAATAAATTATAATGAAAGAATCAAAGCATCTTGCAACACATCACCTGTTACATTCACTTCATGATTAGTTTCTTGCTACGCATCTCCTTCTTTTCCCTTCCAAGACTTGCAGTCTTTCTTTAGATGTCCTTTCTTCCCGCATTTCCAGCACACTATCCCCGTTCTGGACTTGGATCTGCCTTTTCTTGACTTACTGTGATATCCTGGGCTCTTTCCTCTTTCCATTTTTCTTCCCCTGGTCTCTATAGTCAAAACATTGCCTGATGTCTCACCAGATATTTTCCGTCGCATTTCCTCACTAAGGATTGCACTGACAACATCATCAAACTTTAAAGTACTAGATCCAGAGACAAATTTACTAATGGCCATAACTAAACCATTCCAACTTTCTGGCAATGAGCACAGAAATAACAGAGCCCTAACTTCATCATCAAAGTTTATCCCTACAGAACTTAACTGACTTGTAACTGTATTAAAATCATTTAAATGGTCTGCAACAGATCCACCTTCTGACATCTTCATATTAAATAAATGCTTCATAAGAAATACCTTATTTGAGGCCAAGGGTTTTTCATATAGTTTGGCCAATGCTGACATTAAACCCTATTTTTTCGTTTCCTTTGAAATATTAAATGCTACCAATGCCGCCAGGCACAACTGTATTTTTCCAAGTGTCTTTCTGTCGAGAATATCCCATTCTGTGTCTGTCATACTCGTCGAATTATTTGTCTTTCCACTCAATGGTAGGTACAAATCTCCATGATACAGATAATCTTCCATTTGCATCTTCCACAACTGGTAGTTTTGGCCATTGAATTTTTTGACCCTAAACCTACCATCTTCCGCCATTAATCCAACTCGAACCAGGAACCCTTCTCTCTCCTATGAGTTTATCAGCCAAATAGACCTTCAACTCCGCTACCAGTTGTTAGAAAATTATATATTACAGAGCAATAGAACACATAAAATATTGCAGAAATATAAACATAGAAAAAGCATAAAACAAGAGAGACACAAATATACGTGGTTCACCCAGTTTGGGCTACATCCACAGAGAAAGAACCAGTCCTTCTTTTATTATATTATCCAGCAAACAGAAGAGATACAACCTACAACAGATCCATTGTAACACCCTTTTCGCTCTCAATCTCCTCTCTCTTCCTCACTAAGAATACAAATATACATAAACACAATACAATTTCGTCATATATAGTGAGGGGTTGCCTTCTAGGGCAAAAAAAACCTAAATTAAACATAACTTCTACCGTTAGATCATCCACCTAATGAATGGCCTGGATTGACTAGAAATTACTAGACTTTTACAAGGCAATTTTACATCTAATTTTAGCTTCGGGGGCGCTGCCCCCAAACCCCCTAGCCGGGGGGGATCAGCCTCCGCGAACCCCTGCACCCCCCCGCATGGAGGGGTGTACAGTCTTCCTGACATATACATCTACCTGAGACCTTTGAATAAAGAGGATAATCAGGCCCCACACCCAACACTTGAGCACTTGCTCACTCCTCCCCGCTAGTTATTGAACAAATGAGGGTGTTTTCCCCCCACCTTCCCCTCTTAATTCCACTTGGCCTTTGATGGATTTGCACCTTTGAGACCCACTTGGAGATAATCAACATTTCCCCTCTTTGATGACCTTGTTCTTCTGCCAAGTATGGTGTCTTGCTGAAGCTCATCAAGAGATATTGGAGAAAAACCATAAATTGATGGAATATGTACACTTTCTTCTTGATCTTCGATGAAAGGAGGCTCATACAATCTCAAATTTTCAACATTAACAATGGAGTAAATTTGCATATATGAAGGCAAATCAAGGTTGAAAGCATTATTACCAATCTTTTCCAGAATTTTAAATGGACCATAATGGATTCGTTTTAGCTTTTTACCTTCACCTTGAAGCCTTTCCTTGCTAATGTATAGCCAAATTTCATCGCCTACTTGAAATTGATGATACACGCGATGCTTATCATGCCTTGCCTTATACTTGCCTTGACTATTTTCTAGTTGTTCTTGAACTGTTTGGTGAATCAACTGAATTTGCTCAATGAATTTCTTTGCTTTGTCTATGTCGCTTTGTCCATCTACAACAACATCTTTCTCAAAGATGAAATCCAAATGTGATTTAGGCAAATAACAAAGACATGTCTCAAAGGGTGAAGTTAGAGTAGAAGAGTGTTCTCCTTAGTTGTAAGCATGCTAAATATAATGCAACTGTTCATCCCACAACTTAGGATGTTTGCTGCAACATCTTCTTAGAAAATGAATAATTGTCCTGTTAACCACTTCAGTTTGACCATCTGTTTGCGGATGGAAGGTTGTACTTTTCTTCAACTTGGTGTCCATCAAGTTCCATAAACTTGACCAAAAATTCCCAACAAATCGGGAATCATGATCACTTACAATAGAAGTAGGTAATCTAAAATGAACCCATACATTTTGAAATAAAAGTTGAGTTGTTTGTTCAGCTGTAATTTATTTTTTACAAGGAATTATCATGCACATCTTGCTGAACCTATCCACAACTACATACAAATAATCATGATCTTTTCTTGATAAAGTAAGACCTCCTACAGAATCCATAGAAACACTTTCCCATGGACGTGAAGGCACTATAAGTGGTGTGTACAATCCTAGTTTCCTATTACAAGGCTTACTAACTACACACAATGAACAACCTTTGATAAAACATGACACACTTTCAAGCATACGAGGCCAGTAAAAATACATCTATAGATTTTCCACTGTTTTACTTACACCGAAATGTCTAGCAATAAGAAGTGTGCATTTCCCTTGTGACATTTACTCTCTCTCCCTTTGGAACACAAAGTTTTCCCAAATGATACAACAGATTCTCATGTACATGGTAGTCTAATTCCTCAACTTGGTGGCCTTGACTCAAGTTTGAATATAACTCTTGAAAGTCAGTATCATGTGCGTATTGTTCAACATAACCTTAAGGAAAAACATAATTATTCTCGAGTAAAATGGCTACATTAACAACCGTATAAAAAGCATATCAACAACTCTGTTATAAATACCTTTCTTGTACCTAATTACCAAGTGGAATTGTTGTAAAAATTCCATCCAATGAAAGTTCCTTGATTGTTGCAATTTTGTTTGAGATTGTAGATATTGCAAAGGTTGATGATCGACATGAATAATGGTTTCTTTAGCCATCAAGTAATTCTTCCATTTCTTCACACTTTGAACCAATGTGTAAAGCTCTTTATCATATGTAGGATAGTTAATAACAACACCATTAAAAATCTCAGAATGAAATGAAATGAACTTACCATGTTGTAAAAGCACTGCACCCATGGCGTAGTCACTTGCATCTATTTGTATTTCAAATCACTTGCATCTATTTGTATTTCAAATGGTTGTTTCAAATCCAGCAATGCTAAAACTAGGGCTGAATTGATCTTTTGTTTTAAAGCATCGAATGATTTTTGTTGTTTTCCTCCCCACTAGAAGACAAACTTCACATTGGTCAAAGCATGTAGTGGAGCTGCTATGGAAGAGAAACTGGCAATGAACTTCCTCCAATATTGTGTTGCTCCCAGAAAACTCCTTACTTCTGTGACTGATTTGGGTATTTTCCAATTCATAATGACCGAAACTTTAGAGGGTTCAATCTTCAACTCAGCTCCTCCGACTATGTGGCCCAAATACACTAAGGAAGTCTTCTGGAATTCACATTTAGACATCTTCAGAAATAACTGTTCTTTTTTCAAGACATCCAAGACTTTCCTCACATATTTGACATGTTCTTCTCGTGATTTGTTCAATATCAAAATATCATCTAAATAGATAATTACAAACACGTCAAGAAAGGATCTTAAAACATCATTAATAACTCTCATGAATGTAGTTGGAGCGTTGCAACGATCGAAAGGCATAACCAGCCACTCAAACAATCCCTGTTTGGTTTTAAAAGTAGGCTTCCAAATATCCTCCTCAGCTATTCTAACTGGATGATATCCACTTCAGAAGTCTAATTTAGTGAAATATTTTGCATTTTTCAACTGATCTAGTAATTAATCTATTCTAGGCAATGGGTATCGATTCTTTATGGTAATTTTGTTCAAAGCTCAATAATTTTGTATGATGATATCTTCCGGAGCCATCACATTCATGTTTTCTTGGAATCAACGTTTCGAACCAACCACTATGGTTCATCATCAGGATCAGATGATTTAATAAGTTAGAACCTCAAGGGATCAATAAAGGAGGAGATGGTTAGGAAGTGAGTGAAAGGAGCTGACAGGTTTACTAATGATATGATTTAGATTATTAATTAGTTAATGATTTCTTAAACTATTTAAATTATTTTGACAATTATATTTTTAGTTTATGCTTAATGATTAAAACTAAATATTGATTTGATATTATTAATGATTTACTAATTCTTTTCTGCTTATTTAATTAATTTATTTTGATTTTTTTTTAATTAAATAAAAAATAATTGATAATTAAAACATGATATTAAATAATGATCCTAAACTAACCTAATTAATAAGCATTACTAATTAATTTTTATTTTTCTTATTAGGTTCAAAGTATTTGAGATGATGTTTGTTTGATAATAATAAGTAAGGATTAAAACTTAATATTTATTAATGCTTATAAATTAACTAAATTTATTTTGCATTACTAATTGCTGTTTCATTAATTACAAATTGGATCAAATTATTAATTTTAATTATGTTAGAATGAAAGCATATAATTTTCTTATATAATTATTAAATATTAGGTTAATGATGTTCCTAAGTCTTCATATTTGTAAATTATTATATCTTTGTTAATTATTAATTGTTAATTAATAATTATGGAGTTTTTAGTTGAAAAATGAATTTAAAGTTGAAATCATAAATTAATTTATTCTTGATTATTGTTTTCAATCAAATTATTAATTTTAATTAGGTTAGAATTTATGAAAATATATTGGTTTTCTTAATTAATATTTTAATTAATAATTATTAAATATCATGTTAATGTTGTTCCTAAGTCTATATGTTTGTAAACAATTATATCTTTGTTAATTATTGATTGTTAATTATTAATTTATAGAGTTTTTAGTTGAAAAATGAATTTAAAGATGAAATAATAAATTAATTCATTTTTTATTATTGTTTTCAATGAACTACTAGGCATACGTATAGCCCAGTGAGGAAAAAAGAATATTCCTTGGAATATTCTCAAAATATTCTCACAGATGGACCAACTAGATCGTGACAAGTGGTGACACGTAATTGGTTAAAGTGCATGAGGTGGACCAATGAGAGGGTGACACGTGGCAAGCCCGGAGGCTGCCATGCGCCCTCTCAAATGTCATTTAAATTTTTATGGGTAAGCCAGGGAGTTGAACTCATGACCTTGCCCATACAAGCACCAAACTTTACCACTATACCACATGTTATTACTTAACATATAATGGGCGCTTGTGCTATTTAAAGCTTAAACCATGGCGAATTTGGAGTTAACCACTAGCATTAACCGCTAATAGTTAACCTTCGCATGTGACCACTACCACTAAACCGCCATCATTTTATGTTAACCACTAGCGGTTATGTAACCGCCAGGTAACACTAATCGCCCGCATGTGACCAACACCGATGCTGACCACTAGCATTTTATGCTAATTTCCAGATTAATGCGCTAAGCGAGATTAGTGTTAATTAATATGTGTTTATCATTTAATTAATGGTGGATTAGGTTGGCGAAGCTTTTGGCAGATTCGACAAATCCGGAGCTAACTCCAAATTTGGCAGATTTAACTGGAGTTTCTCCAAATTTAGTGGAGATTTCTTAGGAAAAATTGAAGAAGCCACAACTTTGGCAATTTTCGACCAATTTTGGCTCAAAAAGAGTCATTCCTAGATGATTTTGATGCTCTGAACACAATGGAATAGGTTGCAAAAGTAGACAGACACTTTTGTATGTGATTTTTCTAAGTTGAAGTTTAAGGAAGCTTAGGGCCACCAGGAGAGGAGGTCAAGCCTAGATCAACTAAAGTCCAATTGCAGAGATTGGAGAGTCATTTTTAAGGTTTTTGGGTCTTTTGAATCTAATAGAGAAGGTTACAAAGACATTGGAGAACTACAAGTGCATGTAATCAGATAATTTACCATTAATCCAAAGAGGGCCTAGCCATTGAAGCGGGTCCAAGGAGATGTAGCCTAGGAGGGGTGAACTCTTTTATCAGCTTTGTGTTATGAGTTTGTTGTGTTTTATTTCTCTACAATATAGTTGTTGTATATGTGTTTTAAATAACTAATTAAACTCATAAATTACTCATAAAATGCAAATAAATATTCACAATTTTGGTTAATTTGAGACGATCCTAAACACATTTTTAATACTGATGATTGATCTTGCATAGCATTAACAAGTTTTCCCAAACCAACAACAGACTCTAACTTTCTCATATGAACTTCGTTTTAAGTGAAACGAGTTGCATTGGGATCATATCACTGAGATGAACGCAGTTGTTTAGGTTTTGATCGATTCTGAGCCATTTGATTTTTGAGCAAATTTTTGCCCCTAATCTAGATTCTGATTACTAATCAGATCAATAATCTACACACATGCGCCAGGTTCCATCTTTCTTGAGTACCAAAACAATTGGTGAACCACATGGTGAAGTAGAGGGACTAATTACACCTTTATCTAGCAATTCCTGGACTTGTTTCTTAATTTCTAAACTTTCCGGAATTGACATTCGATACATACCAATGTTTGGGAGTGGACAGTCTTGTTGTACCTGAATTTCGTACTAAATTCCCCTTTCTGGTGGCAGTCCCTTTGGTTCTTGAAACATATCTCCATATTGATTGACCACATCAACCAATTCAACTTTTAGCTTCACGTCACATCCTGCAAAGGATTCATGCTCCGTGTCATTCTTCTACTTGATCATAAAGAGCATGAGACTCTTGCTGGAATTGGCTAGTCGATTCATTTGCCTTGCGCTTGTCAAATAAATATTAAGCTTTCTACGATGGTCTCTCACAATATGCTCCACTCCATCTTTGAACAAATGATATTTGTTCTCAAATCTATGGAAAACGACTTTCCTGTCATACAAATATGGGCTTCCCAACACAATTCCATAAATATCCAACGACACTAGATCTAATTTGACTTCATCAATGAAATTGGCAGTAATTGCAAACCTGAAAATGCATTTTCGTGTGACCTGAATATTTGCATCCTTGGTTATCCAACCTAACGGATACAGTTTATGATGAGGCACAGTTTCCAGATTCAATTTCTTGACAAAGTCTATAGAAATTAAATTTTCTTGAGATCCACTCTCAAACAATGTATCAATCTTGGTGTGTTTGGAAATAACTCGGATATGGAATAGCTCAAATATGTTTTCCTCATTTGAAGCGTTATTGGATTTATTTGTTGTACTGGTTCTTGCCACAATTTCCTCTTTGCTTGCTTTTGCCACGACTTTTCCCTTGGTGATTGTGGCTGCAATATTTGATTCATCACCTGACTCAAAACCCAAGTCTTGTTATACAAGAGCATTTGTCTTTTGTTTCCCTTTATTATTAGATTTCTTTGGTCTTAATTCAGGATGAAGCTTCCAGCGATGCGTTTCAACATGACCCTCTCTGGAACAATTCTTGTACATGGGTTTCTCCCCGTCTTTCTTAACAAAAACATTTTCTTCTGCTTTCCTTTGAAAGTCTTCCCTTTTGCACTACTCTGGAATGGATTCTTCTTACCTTCTTCTTGTACATTTTTCCCTCTTGCTTCAAGGTGTGTAGCTTGAACACAAACCTCATCAAGATTCATGGGATTATACATAAGAATGGTGTTTCAAAGATAGCTATGAAAACCTTCTATATATTTCAACAAAGTATCTTGTGATTGCAAGTCTACTCCTAACATAAGAGCTCTCCTCCTAAACTCTTGAGTATACTCTTGCACATTTTGACCTTTTAACTGTCTGAAATTTTGCCAATTCATGATAGCTCTTTACATATGGGCTAAAGGGTAGAATTGTCTTTTTATAGCAGCAATGAAATCAGACCAAGTAATAGAGATCTTACCATGTTTTTTGATCTCATCTTGAGTCCTTGCTTCCCACCATACAAGCGCTGCACTCTCCATTCTCAATGAGGGAAACTAAATTTTTATGTCATCCTCATGAAGGTTTTGAATCCTACAATAGACCTCCAATTGATGATCTAATTATCAAGCTTCTCTGCATTCGAATTTAACACCAAGCTTTTGAAAAGGTGATTTAACAGTTCCTTTTGTAGAATGATGATGAGTATGAGTAAGGGTTGTATTAGTGGAAGAGTGTGAAGATGCTTGCAAAGAAGAAGATGAAGAATATGGTGGAGAGGGTGGAGGATTGTCTCCATTCCTATTACCTCCTTTTCCATTACCTCCTCCTGCAGAGCCTTCTCGTTTGGGAGGTTTGGAACTTTCTCCTTGCAATTTGATATTCCTCTCTTCATAGAGGGCCTTCACCATCTGTGTCATATCAAAGAAATCCTTTCTGAAGGTCTTCTCATCTTCTGTCATGATAGGTTCTTCTTCATGAAACATGGTCTCTGAATACTCAACTGCAACTTGAGGCTGAACTGGTGTAGAAGAATTTGGAAACCTTGCTCTTCTTTGACTTGACCCAACTTAAGGGCTTACAACTATCTCTCCTTCACCTCTTTTGAGCTTTAACCTTGTAAGCATGACATACAACTAGCAAACAATTAAATCCTTCTTTGCACAAGAAAATCTAATGAGCAAGAACCAGTGCTCTGATACCAACTTGATCCAAAATGGAACATATTAGTATTGTTGCGCTAATTCCCCATTTATAATAAAACCCAAGAATCATTTGCTTATGAAGTGCTTAAGGATTCACCATGTTTTCTTAATTAACTGATTCCAGTGAGAGTTTCTTATGTAAATGTTACAAAAAAATAGTAAAGAACATCAAAATACAACACAAAGATTTGATGAAGAGTTCACCGCTCTTGGGCTACGTTTCCTTGGTCCAGATTTCAATGCTTGGGCCTCTCTATTATGCTCAAAATTACAACAAAAGTGTGTTTACAATGCTCAAATTCCTTTGAAACATGTCTCAATGAGTTCATAATACTCAAAAATTGCTATCTAGCCTCTTTTTGCATCCCATTTGGATAAGAACTGAAGAAGTTATGACTTCTCCTAGTTCTCCTACTATTTGTTCCACAAATTGCTTAAAAGCTGACATAATCCCACAAATTTTCTCCAAAAGTCGCTAACTGAGCAAGAATTTGGCCACAATGTGGGTCATAACTTGTCATCTATATCGCAAATCACAATCGGCAAGTGATGCAGGCTCTTATGGTTTGTGAATAGAAATAGAGGATTTGTGATTGTGATATCGCGGACTCGACAGGATCTTAAATGACAACCTATAGTGGCATCGCATCTGGAAACTATCACATTTCGCAATTGGTGAAGTTTGGTGGGCTCAGGGTCTTGCTAACGGCAGAATGTTGTGCGATGCGATAGTAGCGGACCCGAAGGGAACTTAAACTGTGACATATAAAATTCACGTTCGAGGTCTTATCACTATCAGAATTCATCGCTCATCGCAATCAATGTTAATCC
>APFE031035137.1:4120-24755 GCA_000404065.3 Pinus taeda | reverse complement strand
TTTAAAGGGTTATAAGCTTTGGAACCCAGTCACACGAAAGGTTGTGTACAACCGAGATGTGGTGTTCAGAGAGGTGAAAGATGTTATTAAACATGAAGTCCAACAAAAGGAACCTGAGAAGATAGAGTTTGAGTTAAAGGAGGAAGAATCAGAATCTACAGTAGAGGAGGAATCAGAAGATGAAGAGTCACAAACTCCGGGTGTGAGAAGATCAGTTCGAGAAAGAAGGCGACCTGAAAGGTATAGTCCATCGGCTTTCTATTCAAAATTTTCTTTATCTATTATTGACAATGATCCCAAAACTGTGAAGGAGTAGTAAATTTAGAGGATGGAAAACTCTGGAAAGAGGCCATGGTTGATGAAATGGCATCTTTGCACAAAAATGATGCCTGGGATCTAGTGGAGTTGCTCGCTAGAAGGAAACCCATTGGTAGCAAATGGGTGTTCAAAAAGAAGACAAATGCATAAGGAAAAGTGGATAAATACAAAGCTCGGTTGGTAGAAAAAGGTTATTCCCAGGTGCCGGGAATTGATTTTGGTGATATTTTTTCTCCTATTGCCAAGGTAACCTCTATTAGATTACTTTTATTTGTTGCTGCTACTTTTGATTTTGAGGTAGAACAGATGGATGTGAAGACATCATTTTCTTCATGGGGATCTGGAAGAGGGAAATCTACATGAAGCAACATGAAGGCTTTGCAGTGAAGGGTAAGAAAGAACTGGTATGAGAGTTAAAGGAATCTCTGTATGGGTTAAAACAGTCACCAAGGATGTGGGATCAGAAAATTTGATACATTTATACGGGGACTTGGCTTCACCAGAAGCAAAGCAAATCACTGTGTGTATTTTAAATTAATTGGTGACTATGTTATTTATTTGGTCTTGTATGTGGATGATATGTTTCTGGTTGGAAATGACAAAGAAATTATCCAGGATTTGAAGACCCAATTTTCCTCCAAATTCGACATGAAAGATCTTGGTGCTGCAAGCTATATTTTGAGCATGGAAATTAAAAGAGATCGGGCAAAGAGGAAGCTCTAGTTAAACAAGAGGAAGTATGTCGAGACCATATACAGAGGTTTAATATGCAGGATGGTAAACCGGTGAAGGTTCCTATTCTTGTAGGTGTGAGGTTATCTGCTGAACAATGTCCCAAGACACAAGAAGAGGAAGAGGACATGTGCCATGTTCCATATGCAACTGCAGTTGGTAGCTTGATGTATGCAATGGTCTGTACTAGACCAGACATTTCACATGTAGTGGCAGTATTGAGCAGGTTTATGTCAAAACCAGGAAAGGAGCATTGGACAACAGTGAAGCGGTTTTTCAGGTATTTGCGTGGCACTAGTGATTATGGTTTATGCTACCAAGGAAGATTAGGATTGGATAGAATGTTGGATATTCATGGCTTTGTTGATGTAGAGTGGGTTGGAGATCTAGAGAAAAGAAGATCTACAAGTGGGTATGTGTTTAACCTATTTGGAGGTGTAGTCTATTGGATGAGTAAGAAATAATCTCTAGTGGCACTACCAACTACAGAGGCAGAATACATGGCAGCCACTCATTCAAGCAAGGAAGTAGTTTGGTTGCAAAGATTGTGTTCAAGTATGGGGTTAATATAGGGAGCTATAAGTATAGACTGTGACAGCCAAAGTGTAATTTTCTTGGCAAAGAACCCCGCATATCATTCAAAGACAAAGCACATTGATGTTCAGTATCACTTTGTGAGGGAAATGATAGAAGACAAAAAGATGTTGCTAGTAAAGGTGGACACTTTGAAGAATATTGCAGATGCATTAACAAAATCTGTGAGCTCTAAGAAGTTCTCTTGGTGTAGAGAGACAATGGGCATTTCAGGGCTAAAAAAATGACTAAGCTCTCTTGTGGCCCCTTGTGGAAATAAAACAACAAGTGGGATAATGTTGGGTTGTGTTATATTCTTTCCACATAGTTAATAGGGAGTTTGAAGGGCACTCGTAACCCCACTTTATGGGGTCCAGGGCAGCACCCCAGAAAATTTTGGTTTTGGATCCTATGTTAGGTTGGGTGGACCCACCTATGGTTTTATGCATGATTTTCGCACATGTTTTTTGGATGCGATGGTTTTTATTCCATGGTATTAGACACAATGGTTTTCAGCCCATGGAATTGGATGCTTCGGCATGTATAAATATGTATTGTAACATTGAAAGGAACATAATGAAAAATCAAGATAGTAGTCCTGGTTTTGGGATCCAGTGGGAAAATCTCTATGTATATGTATTTTATGTGTTATGCTCTTGCATTGTTTATTTTTCTGTGTCTTAGAATTCGTATGTAGGTAATTTCTGTATGGGGTTAAAACCTACATGTTATAGAATCATCCGAGAAATTGCCACAAAGAAGGTAGGGTGATTAGTCGTAGGAGAAGGGCCTTGCTCAAGAGATGTAACAAATGCTAGAGCAAATGAACACGTACATGGTTCAGTCAGAGTTAGATCAGGATATTGACCTCATGCCTTGGAACCAAGAGGTCACCCCACTGAATTCACTAGATCTCAAAGCTGAGAAATCCCCAAGCGATCAAGGAGACACAAATATCCTTGAAGACAATCCGAAAGCAGAGATGCCAACATATCTTTTGACGAGTCACAACACAGAGTTGTGTAGTCTTGTAGAGTGCCCACTTTGGATGTCCATATATCTCCTGCACAGTTTGAAGAATGAGTGATCGTGTCTGATATGCGCAAGCATCTAGCTGCATTGATTGATGTTACCAAAGAATATGCTGAAGCCACCAAGTTGAGTGTTAGATTCTTGATAACTGAGAATTGAGCGCATGGCTAAGGAGTTACAAGCGGCCAAGCAGGGAGGAGAAAAAGTTACAATGTCTGCGAGGGAAGAGTTGAGGAGAGTCATACTAATGTGTAAGTTGTACTCAAGATTCATAACCATGCATAAGCCAATTGTCCATCTCTACTGTTGGCAGCAGCATTATGCTTGGAGAGTATGCATCTCATCAGATCTACACATTATTTTTGATCACATGAAAACATGGAAAATGAGGTACAAGGGAGCCCCATTGCACTTGCTAAAGATGATGAAGCTAAGGGCGGTGGAGTTGAAGGTAGGCATCTAGAGTTAGATCCAAAACTATTAGGAACTCTTGTAGCTCATCACTAGTTCGCAGGCTTCACATGCACCAGCGTTGAGGAGCATGGATGTCATTTTTCACATGCATGCAATCCCATCCAATCGCACACTCACTAAGGCAAATTCAAAGTACCAAGTCCGACTGGAGCTAGACATGTACTTTGATGAGTTGATGCACGTAGCCACCAATGCAGACTTGGAGATTAACGTAGACGCTATGCATCAATATGTTGTTGGTCTGGCTACACTCAAGACTATGATGCACATGTTATTAGATGAGTTGGATAGAGGTTTCAAATCAATGTATCTGAATGCAATAAAGGTAAGCATTTGCTTTCAAAAGGATGTCACCATAGAGCATGTGGACACCATAACAAACTAACAAGCTTGGCATCAATTCACCACCATCGATTATTGTGAGGATGTCTAAGAGTTAGTATTCCCATAACTGTTTGAGTCTTAGTGATGTATTGCATGGCTTGCTCAAGCCTATTTTTTTCTCACATGGGTACATGTGTAGATTGTAATAAACATGTTGTAAAAGTGAAAGACCAAGTGTTGGTAGTAGAATGTAACAATCATGTATTAGTTGAAGAGTAATGAGGGTAGGTGAAGAGTCACAAAGGGGAATGTCAAGGGTCACCCTGTCCTTTTCTATTTATAGAACCTCATAACTCATTGTACAGGATTTTGGGAGCCAAGCTTCCTATAGTTGTAACTTAGATAAATATTGGAGTGTATTATAACAAGCCCTAGATTCTCCATAATGTAGAGCTAGAACATCTCTTTGGAGGAGAATGTGGAAGTGACTATAATGTTCCACTATTGAGGCTAGTGTAAGTCTTGGTTGTATGTATGATTGGATCTTTCAATTTCTTAATATAATAGAGCCAATGCATTTCGTGCATATGTTGTTATTGTAGTTCGACTATCGTGGTTACTTTAATGATATATGTAGTTGTTATTTACACATGTATGTATGGACTATTCTGTATGTGTTTGTATGAATCTTATCGAAGCATGTTGTTGATATAACCAATCACTTTGGATTGTCAGCTAACCTGCTTCCCATATCGTGATGTCTTACTGCGCATGTGTTCCCTTTCAAGATGCGTGTTGTCACAGGTTTTTAAGGGGCACACTCACTTCCCCTTCCGTGTGTTAGATCCTTTCATGCACCTTCCTTGACTTGCTACAAGGTCACACCCTTGCTACCAACAAGGATGTCTTACTTACCTCTACACAAAACCAAAGTCAAGGCAATACTGTACTACCCACTGTTGGGACTCCTACACCAAACGGTCTAAGGTCTAGTTGGGACTTCGTACTAGGGAGATCCCCTGACATGTTGGTGGGTCTATCACCATCAACAAGGTGCTAGGAGAGGAACAGGATATAAATGCGATAATGTGCCTGCTTTAGAGATGAGTCATCTTACGAGATGAAATAAAGTGTGGACTGTAAACGTGAAAAACAAGAAGTATTGTCCTTTTAAAAAGATGGAATCTCTTTGATAACACAAAGAGTTTCATGAAATACTAAAACCGAACAAAATCGACAAATTGTGAACTTTGGTTACCCAATTAGTGTTTCTCAATTATTTTAAAAATTTAATGTTTCATACCTTGTACTTAAGAGATAAGTACATGATAATTTGCATCTCATATTAAATGAAAATGACGCAGGTATAACCCTGGGAGACTATGTTGTATCTTCAACTGGAAAGATATCAGGCCCTGGAATCGAGCTATCACTCAGGAAAAAAGTGCGAGGATACATGGAAGCAGAAGATGCAAAGAAGAATGGATTATCCAACCAAAATTTCAGAAACAAAGAAGAAAGAAAGAAATAAAAGAAAAAAAAAAAATTGAACAACAAACACTGAGGACAATGTTGATAAAAGGGGAGGAGAATGTAATATGCCCCAATTGTTGTAACCATGTTATGGCTAGATTGAGTAACGAGTGGTAGAAAATAAATGGAAAATATCAAAATATGTATTTTACAAAATTAATAAATGAAACGTAAGTGTTGGGAATGAGACACCTAGACGTTGGAATTCTCGCCAAAGAAGGATAAATGAAAACCTCATTAGAAAATGATATTAGAATATTATTTCATGAGAAAAACTCTAGATAAACTTAATGGATGGGTGATAAAGATCCATTAAGTTACTTAGCTCCAGAAATATGCTAAGACTGGAAAAGCCTAAAGCACCACGAGAGAGAAAAGGCAAGCTTTTATGGAAAATCATAAACAAGTGGATAAAAAGATCCACAAAAGTACACCGCTAAAAGAAACTTTCTCACGAAATAAACATATAAAATACTTATTAAAGGGATCAATGGGAGGATTGATGGACTCCTTGGAAAGTATTCTGAGCTAAGGGCGAACTAGAAACGCAGTTCATGGTTGGGTGGTAAGTGTGCTCAACAAGTACCAGTTCCTACATCGATCTCTTCTGAAAAAAATCTATACAAAATTTTCAGAATGTTAAATTTGAGATGATTTTGTTTGGTACATATAAACATTTGAATTGGTTTGAGAATGGATGGACTATGAGAGGTACATAAGCTTTATCGTATTTCTAATGCTTAGGATGGTTTTATTTAACTAACACATATGAATGGGAACATATGGTTAATTGTAAGAACTACTTAAATAGGAAAAGTATTGGGAGTACCCGTGGTATCATAATAATCATATATAATATTCTAAGGAATGTGCAGTAAGAATCTAATAAAGAATTTACCCTATATCCAGGAACCACATTTCGGTTTGACCGACATACATATAATTATCACTTATGGTTAGATTCAGTGAATCCATCACTAGAAATTGGAAAAATATTACTAATATATAGGTAGAGAGTTATTACCAAGTGTGGTGTATCGAGTTATTATTACCGGGGTTATCTCAAGTTAGCATTATTTTGTCAAGATACATATTAGTATATAAAAAATTCCTCATATCGTCGACATCGTGCCTGGCAAGGAGCAGAAACCTGTGTGAAAAGATTTTTGTGAAAGAGCGAGATAATCTTAAGTGATAATGAGCACATTGGAATTGAATTTATCGATTTTTGAAAGTATGGGTTGTCGCATTATGAGAGGTTTTGGTTGAGATTGAGTGTAACAGGTAAGGGAACCAATAGTAGTAAATAAACTCTACAACTGAACTAAGAGAGCCACAGATTTTTGGTAACATTCTGCCTAGACTGGCCTCACTAAGTATAGGGCTACTAAAAAAAGTTGATTGAGTACAATGGTAGTCTGAGGTAAAATATTATTGGGGTTAACTCTGTTTAAATGATAGTAAATTAAATAGAGCATGAATAAGAGAATCTATTAGAAAGTTTCTAAATATATTAACAGTATATATATCTCTTCAATTTGAAAATTTGATATACATAGAGGAAAACCATATTATAGTAGGGGTGAATGAAGGGATAAACCTTCTCTTTATGGTTAATTATTAATACCAAAATGCATATAAATTATTAGAACTAGTTACTCAAATATGTGTAGCAATGAAAATTTTAAGAATGTAAAATTTTCTTGATGTTTGAAAACATTATTGAATCTCATTAATCTCTAATATGCAAACTATAAAATGTTTATTGATATATTTGTAAAATTATTCAAATTTATAATGATTTTATATATAACCTTGGCTATTTTTAAGTTAAAATAATTTTATATTCTAAAATTTGGACAAATCTTATTTTATAAAAATTAGAAATTGGTGAATTTTTTGTTGAAAATCATGGAAATGTAGCCCACTGAATGAACATTAGCCCCTAAAATTTTCCCTGATGTGTAGCTACAACATAAAGATGAAATTAAATATTTCAATTCATGTGGCTAGCATTGACTTGGCCATCAAAAAAATAACTTCATGTGACATCATAATAACTAATACCCAACCTTCATATATGCAAGCCTTATAAATACATGTGTTCCAGATAGTAGAATCAAACGATTATTATCATTACAAACTTCACAATGAGTTACAATTGGTAGTAATTATATTTGCATAATTGTTCCTACTATAGATCGATCATAAAATTTATGATAAATGATTTCAATATTCCATATCGATGTTGAAAGAAAGTCATAGGGGTTGTCTTCCCTCATAATTACCATAAATTCCCCTTAATGAACTAGGAAAAGGAAGTAATGCGACCATGTAACTTGAATGCATGAACCACACAAACCTGGAACTAGGTGGTAACATCTTAACATCAATAATGATGTTTTTGTGAAATGCGTCGTACAATAGGGAACCAAGTCATAATTGAAATCAACATACAAGAATGAACACTACTATACTAGAATACGAGGAAACAATAGGAATTAGGCGCAAAAATTTAAGTGATATCGGGTCATGAGGGCTGTGCCGAAAGAAGGGCGCTCAACTCCTGAGTGAAGCCAGCGAAGGGGAGAAAATTTTTGTGATAGTGGACATGGGATTAAATTGTTATGTAAACCCTTAACTGAAAGGATGTAGAATTATGCAAAGAATACAAGGGTAGGTTAAAGTATAGATTGTATGGATAGTAATATACTACTCCCTTCAATCATGCTGACAGATGCGCGCTATGGGATTTAGTGGTTGATCTGTGCTCGGGTCCGTAAACCTGTGTCCAAAAAAATAGTGAATAGGGGAGTTTAAGTACTTGAATATGCCCTACGAAATGTAAAAGATGAGCATCGTAGTAGATATACCATCATCGAAGAATGTACACCCGGAGTGACGCAGTGGGAAAGAAAATCCTCTGAGGAGCCGCCATACAATAATTTCTGGAAAACGACACACTCAAAGCACTATCTCAGCATTAAGAAGTTTCTAACATGTAGCCACCGTATTCCAAAATCTCAAACTCGAACCACAACAACATCAAAAGCACCAAGAATTCTAATTGGGCACAAGCTAGTCACTGAGCGACTAGAGGTAGAAGTCAATTCCCATATCTGTTCATTACTAACCAGTGTCATTAAGGGTTGACCTAGATTAATTAGGAAGTAACTCAAAAGTATAATCCCTCACTTGGAAGGGGTAAACTTTTAATGAAGGGATATTGGACCAAAAGAGGAGTCTCCATGCTAACGGCATACAAAAATATGTACATAACTATTCTCATCCATCGTAATACGAAGAGCATCACTAAGAAAATAAGTCAAGGCATGGAAACCCAAATTTTACCTGTAATCGTTGCATGGAAGACCAAAATAGTGGAAAGGAATCAAATAATCCCAGCACATTGCATAAAGATATTCTTGTAGACGTTACCATGAAAACACACATGCACCTATTCCCCTGTGCCTCCAAATCCATCAGTACAGGAAAGTCTTGTTTTTTTTTTACCTAAAATTAAAATCAAATAAATAAATAAAAGAAAAAACTAAAAGGTGAAATTCCAAATGAAAATTTTACCTACAGTCTGTCATGCAATTCAAAAAGACCATGCTAATAGGGTTGGATTACTATCCCAAGAATGGTGAGCATGCCAACGCACAATGCTTCCAAAGACCAATGAGACGATGGAAAAGAACTAGACTGGTTAAACTGTTCCAGGCAAGGAAATAAGGGCTGAGAAGAGTAAAACCACCTAGTATGATGAGCATAGGCCTCCGACCTAAAGGGCTGACCGGAATAAGGCGTATTGTTTATCACCCCTAGAAAAATGGGAAAAGGATTAGGGTTTGAGAAAATTACTCTCCGCCATCGATTGAAATCTCCCTTGCTGCACAATAAACCATGGTCACCTGCGCCCATGTGAAGGGGGTTGTCATGGTAGCAGCAGAGTGGAACGCATAAACCAGAGGCAGGACGCGATATCAAAACATTCAGATTGAACTTAAAGTAATGTACATCATCCAACACAGGGAAAGAGTTGATCATATCACCCATTATTTACATCTTGTCCCTAATAAACCACTAGTGAAAAAATGTGAAGGGGGAAGAGTTATGGTAAATTAGAACAATGGAAATGCAACATATGATGATTAAAAAAAAAAAACTTTAGAATTTGATAAATACTCACCAAAACACTAAGTTCCATAGTGTATGAAGATGAAATATTGTATGATGAATGGTGTGGCAATAGGAAAAATGAAACAATGGGTTAGGTAGGCATGCTTCATTCTTTCTCAGTAGTGTAAGGGGGTTATGAAATGATTAGTTTCAAAGGACATGTAAAATCCACCCGGGGAGATCATAATTGACTTGCAAGCACACGCTGAGTTGTAATAATGTAAGAAATGAAAAATCCATACTTACCTTATACCTTGTTTTCTATTATAGATAAATAAGAAAGACACCTATACAAAGTGGGTTGAATATTATATTCCCTCAATATTACCCTACATTTGATAAACATGAATTGGCCATCATCACTCTGAATGGGTAACCTAAAGGGAATGAATAATAGTGAGAGGAGTGGGTTATGGTGTTTAACAAAAAAAAATGATAAAAAAAATTAATAGGTGAATTAAGGGAGATGTGACATTGATCTAGCTTAACCCAATAATTAACTAAAGCTCCCCTGCCAATAAATACAAGTATTTTAAACTTATTTTAAAAATTTATTATAATGTGTATTGAGCACATCCTTCATGTGCTCAATAACATTTACTCTATTATCTTGTTTTGTTACTAGCCAATGTTTTACTATCAAAATAGAGAGTGAAACTTGGCATTGACGTTTCTAAAACATTAAGTATGTTAGTGATTTCATCTTTGTGAAATGAACACCTATTATCCAATATTATATGAAGTGTGTTTTTAATTTGTGTGATGAAGAGAGATTGTCGAGGAGAATGGGTATGTGAAGCAAGCAACACAAACTTTGTTTTGCAACATTCACACTTCTAAATACATTCTCCCTCCTTACAGTCTTCCGCAAACTTCCATTTTACACAATATTAAATTAATTAATTATCAATTTTGGCTTACTAACTTTAGGGGCATGAAAAGTTTGGGTTACATGTATATTGGATGTAGAATAACAATAAACAATTAATTGCCCGTGTGAGCCATTTCATATCTTGAATCAATATGGTTTCTATTAGTTCACACTAGCATTTTGAAAATATTATTAGTTTTTATAATTTTTTAAATTTTAATATAGCTTTTAGATTTTTAGTGTATGATAAGAGTGTGGAGGAAGTAGTAGAAACCTTTCCCCCTTCGCACATAAATACCATATATTTTGATGAACTGAGAAAGGGTGTGTGGAGGAGTTTGTCTCTTGCTCCACAAGTGCATCCCCTAAAACACTTTTTGTTGCACCCCTCTCATAACTTTTCTCTACATAAGAAAATAGAGCTTATTATCCTTATAACTTAGCTTGTCTATGTACCTTGGTAGAAGTTCATATTCCTAAGAATAGATCTCGACGTCAAGATGAACCATTTGATATTTTTAATGCGTATGTTGAAGCATTAGTTGTCAATTGCATAACCAATATATACTATTATGGGAAATCAAAATCCTAGTTTGAGCATGCTTATTAACTCCATATTATTAATTAATGTAAATATTTGATGTTTGGAATGTCCAAGGATACCAGTAAAGGAGGGATGTTGTATTAGCTCACACAAAGGGAGCATTAAAATATTGAACCATCAACATAAGTCTTTCATACACAAGAATGGATTGAACATGCCAATTAGTGTTATCTGTCCCTATAGAAATATGATATATGATTAGCTAAACTTGGACAAATCTACATTTATGTCTTTGTTTCTTATGAGTTTTATTTTTATTTTGTTGTGTCTCATGCGATATTTGCTTATGTAATTGTGCTAACATTATTTTCATAATGAAATGGTTATGCCTCACATTTAGATTTGTGGAGTGAAAATGTGTAGGAATGCAGAGGAAGCACAATAAAAGCCTCCTTCACACTCTACATATATCATTTATATTTTTTGGTTTTTCTCAAAACTTAAAAATATAATTATCAAACTATTTGTTTGTTTAATTAAATAAATTGATTTAAGATAGCAAAAAAACATGTTTTTAAAAATTTATCTATTTGTTAGTGCATTTCAACATTCCTTTAAATTCTCCAAAAGGTAGGGATTTCTCACTAAATCTTAGGACAATGCCCTACATTCGATCATAGTGTTGTGTAATATGTTAAATAAAAACATTTTTAATGCATCCAAGCAATCACTAAAGATCAATAAAGAACAAGGAATAAGATATTAAAGAATAGAAATGAATTCTAGCACACGAGGATTATATATGTTCTCCTAAAGAAACAAAACAATCATCTCATCAAATTTTGAATAAAAAGATTTGGAAATAAAGAAAAAAGAATATGTGGATGCCATAGTAGGAAAAGGGAAACCTCAAACACTCGAAAATGTTAGAAGTGTTTGTAAATGAAACTAACTATTAGTTTATGCAAAAAATATTACATTGTTGAGAATAGCTTCACAAAATCTTACAGACCTCACTCTTACCAGATTTATTGACCAGTATCTAATTAGGAAAAAAAAAATTACAAATTGAAAAAAATTACTTCATTGCCAAAGAAAGAAAATAAACATAGACCTAGAAAATTTGGGATCAATACACAATTAGGAGCAGTTAACTATGAGGGTTAGTTATCAAACTAGATTGTCTGGTTTTGAACCTAGTGATAGTAGAGGCTAAAACAAATAGTGTACATATTTGGCCATGTGAGCCAATTTACCTTCAAATCTATCTAGTTTTTCCTCTAGACACACATGACCCCTTTGCATATTTGCTATTTTTTCTTGCATTTATCTCTAGTTGCATTGGATATCATTCATGAATGAGATGATCGTATTTCAGTAATCTTGTATGTCTCTTATGAGATATTCTAGAACCATGTTGAGACATATAAGATCATTGCAAAAGTTTTGTTTATTAGATGCACGGTTGTTTAAATTAGGTCTATTCACAGTGTTGGGATCTATAGCCTCCCCTTGACCAATTCTCTCTAGGTGACATTGGTTTGAATCTCCTCATTCATCAAGCCCAATCCTTACTCTCCCTCATTTTCATGGCATATTACATTTTAGGAGAAAAAAAAAATACTTGAATACAATAAGTCTATGCATGGGCTATATTAACAAAACCTTGTATATTAAATAAAACATCAACTAGACTAAGAACAACAATAACCCACCTAGTCTTGCACTACATTGAACTAGGATGTAGTCACGAAATAAATTATCTAAATGAATAGTCATAGAGTGAAAAATAGAAGTTACATAACCCCTAAGAATCCATTCAGAACATAGATACACAACCATAAGGGCAGTGTCCTAGAACTTCCTACTCAGGCTGCACCTTCAAAATCCAAACAAAAATAAAAATACGTAAATCAATATAACACCCAAAAATAGTAGAAAGTACTAAAATGATCCAATTAAAAAAATGAAATATAGCAATAATAATCAAATGAAAACAAAGCATAGAAGTGTTCCACCTTACCTTGTTATGGTACTAGGAATTTTGAAAAGGGCTAGGGAGTAGTTCTCGGTATGCCCTTCAACAAACAATATAATGGCACATTATTAGCCTTTCCAAAATAAAAGATGTTTAAACCCCATCTCTCCCACGCGCTGGTGCTGCCTCTGCGTGCACCCCTCTGCGACCTCTCCTCATAGCCATGGCTTCAGAGGGAGGCTCTGGGCCTCCTTCCTCCCTCCCTCCTGAGCTCCTTGCCTTCAAGTAGCTCGTAGGCGAGTGCAGCAAGTGTCCAATTTTAGCCTCCGAGCAAAAGTTCGTCAAGAAGATGGAAGCAATCCCAACCATCTCTCTTCTAGCTGAAGAACCCTATCGCACTGCCCTGAATATCGCAGAAATAGGACTCATCGGCAAATTCACTGGGTTATGGCCATCACCAAGAGCCATCGAATCATGGGTGCAACGCAACTAGAGACCGCTAGTTTTAGAAGGAAAAAAAAGCCACTTCATCAGTAAGGGTTATTTCGTTTTCATTTTTGACCGCATTGAAGATAGGAACATCATCTTTAGGAATGGGCGATACTTTATGGGTGCCCAGGGTCTGTACCTGAATAAATGGACATTGGAATTTGAACGAGCCCAAGATGTGCCCTCGACTGTCCCTATCTGGGTGCACCTCCCTCATTTACCCTTGCACTTTTGGAGTCCGAAATCTTTAGAATCCATCGGAAACACCCTTGGAAAATACATTGACAAAGCAGACAGGAAGGGACAATACTCCTGTGCCAGAATATGTGTCAATGTTGATCTAAAAGTTGGGCTTCTAGAAGCCATAAAACTAACAGTGGCAAAATGGTCTCACGTGAAAGAAATGGATTATGAGCAACTACCTTTCAAGTGCAGGCATTTCCATGGATACAGGCACTTTGCAAGAAACTCTAAAAATAAAATTAAGGAAGAAGTAGAGAAGACGAAAGGAGATCAAAGAAACCAAGCTGAGAGGAAAAGGGGCTCAAGTAGGACTCATTGTGCCATCCACAGAGCTACAACCAGAAGAGGAAACACCCCCTAGAACAGACCTTCCCTCAAATTTCTTCACAACTCTTAGCATATAGGAATAATCCCCTGCTATAGCAAGTGACACAGAACAACAAGTCAATCCCTCATTAAACAAAGAAGGAAATGCAGGGGTTCCCCCTGCTCAAACCGACTCCCCAAAAAGAGGCTCTTTGCCACCCTCTTATGTAGACATGACAAGAAAGAAGCCCTCAAAATCGACAGGCTCATCGGAAGATGAGACATTTGAAAGGCCCTCAAAGCAGGCAGGGAGGAAATACCACAAGGAAGGAAGAGAGGAAGAAGAAGAGAGGCAAAAAATGCAAGGAATCCAGTTCACTCTAGAAATGTCCATTGGTCAAAATACTAGAGCATGACCACCAAAGGGAGGCCTTTCCTCCACTACCCCAATTAAATAGTTCATATAGTCTCTTGGAACTATAGAGGCTTGGGGAGACCCATGAAGGCTGTAGGTGTTAAAGATCTCATGAAAATAGAATCCCCAAAGATCCTCATGCTCCAAGAGACAAAAATCGAAGGGGAAGCCATTATAGATTTAAGCAAACCAAATTGGAAGACCAAAGCGGGGAAGGCCATAAGTGCAAGGGGCACCTGAGGAGGACTTGCCATAGTCTGGTTGGAGGAATTGTTCTAGCTGGAAAACTCCTTCGAGACTCAACATTGGATTTACACTAAGCTCCCACATAAAGCAAGTAAACTCACTTTCACCCTGTTTAATCTTTATGTTCCTATTCTTTACCTTGAGAAAAATGAGTGTTGGAAAACACTTCTCGATTTTGTAGAAAACTATTCTCCCATGAACATTGTAATCGCAGGAGATCTAAAGATCATTCTTGAACCAAAAGAAAAAAGAGGAGGTAACAATAGTAGAGATCCAATGCTTCCCCTTGTGGAGGAAATAATTCAGCATTGGGATCTTCTTGATCTTAAACCCAAAAAGGGGTTATAAACTTGGACCAACAACAGAATAGGGGCAGCCCATATCTCCACCCGGCTTGACAGGTTCCTAGTGCAGAGCACTCTTTTGATGGATAAGAGAATAGTTTCATTGAGAATCCTACCAAAGCTCACCTCAGACCATAAAACCATCCTCTTACAACTAGATGAGGAAGAAAACCTGGGGCCTATACTGTTCTGCTTCAGCCCTTTGTGGATAGAGTAGGATGGGTTTATGGAAGTTATTTCCAAGGCTTGGTCCATCATGGTTATCAGGTCACCCAATTATGTTTGGGAGAAAAAATGGAAAGCAACCAAAGCAGCTCTGAAAGAGTGGGTCAGAATGCCTCCCAACACCTTCACCACATTTAGAAAAGAAGTTGTCCAACAGTTAGCAGAATTATAGTTGGAGATGGAGGGTAAAGACATAACCATGCAAGAATTGGCGAAAGAACAAGTTGCCCAACTTGCTTCTTTTAGCTCCTTTAGGAAAGAAGAATAATTTTGGTGGCTTTAGTACCGTAGCCTACGATTGAAAGGTAGTGACTGAAACAAAGCCTTTTTCCACCAGCAGTTCAGAGCCTGCCTCTCCTAGAATCACATTTCAGAAATCACCTCAGCAGATGGGATAGTCACCAAAGGTTTTGCCCAAGTTAAAGAAGCCACTGAAACTTACTTTGTAGTGGTTATATGCAAAGGATAGAACAGGAGATGAGGTGATCTCCAATGATTTCCTCTCGTAGATCCCTTCCTTGGTTCATGAGGAGAATAAATCAAATCTTATGAAGCCCTTCACTAAGGAGGAAATCAGTAATGTAATTTGGGACATTGATCCTCACAAAGCCCTAGGCCTCGATGGTTTCTCAGCACATTTCTACAAAGCTTGTTGGACAATCATCAAAGCTGACCTTCTAAGAATGGCAAAGGCTTTTCAGAAAAATGAAAAAGTGGGAGGCAACATAAAACCTACCTTTCTTGCCTTAATACCCAATGAAGTGAATCTTGCTACCTTTGACAGATTTAGACCCATTTCGTTATGTAATGCCTCTTACAAAATTCTTGCTAAATTGCTCGCAAACGGAATTAAACCCATGCTAAGTAAGCTTATTTCTCCTAGTCAAGGAGGGTTCATATTAGAAAGACATATTCTGGATAATGTGATACTTATACAAGAATCCATGCATTCCAGTCACCAGAGGAAGGAGCAAGGGGATGTTGATGAAGTTGGATATGACTAACACCTTTGATCGGGTTAAAATATCATTTCTTTACAAAGTCCTTCTCTCCTTTGGATTCAACCTAGCTTTTGTGAACCTAATCAAGGCCTGCACTTACAAACCTTGGATCACCCTGCTGGTAATGGACGACCTGCCTCTTATTTCCAAGCTTCAAGGGGGATAAGGCAAGAATGCCCTCTATCTCCCTTTCTATACATAATAATGGCAGACACGTTGAGCAGGAAATTGATAGCGGAAAGAAACAAAGGTACTCTTCTGGGCATTCAACCAACGAATTGAATAGAACCAATCAATCATTCCTTGTTCACAGATGATTCTCTACTGTTGGGAGGAGCTTCCACATAAATAGCAAAGGAATTCAGTGGGATCCTACAAAGCTTCTGCATCATTTTAGGAGCACTTATTAATAAAAGAAAAAAGTGCAATGTACAGTTGGAATACAGAGGAGCAAACCACCCTTCGAATTGCTAGAATCCTAGACTTTCCAGGCTATGCCTCCAGGGACAAAATACAATACCTGTGATTTCCTTTAACCTTGGGGGTTAACCGAGCCTCACTCTGGAGTGAAGCCATTAGCAAGATCAAAACCATGACAGCAGCTTGGGGTGGGCAATGGCTCAACTACGCTGGAAAGCTAATCCTCATAAAGCTTGTCCTTTCCTCTCTCCCTATCTATCAAGCCTCCTTCCTCCTGGCTCCAAAGACAATCATGGATTAGATTTCACGGCTGCTCAGAAACTTCCTATGGCAGGGAGGCAAAGGGAACGAGAGGAAATTTCACTTAGTTAGGTGGGACAAAGTGAAAAGGAAAAAGTTGGAAGGAGGTCTCCAGATTAGAGACCCTGGCCTTGCCAACATTGCCTTAGGTGGAAAAATTCCTTAGTAGCTCTACTCCAACAAACACCATCAAGTTAGCTAATTACTTCGGAATAAATACTTCAAAGGCATCTCATTGAGAAACCTCCAAGCAGACAATGTTCCCAAAGGCACGCCACTTTGGAATCTATGAAGAAAAGAGATTTCCACCTTCCAAAACCAGCTTTATAGGGTGCCTAGAAATGGAGAAAATATTTTGATATGGCAAGATAAAATTATGGGAAATTCCCCCCATGAAATATAGTGGATTTAGCTGACCTTCGTGATTGGCTCTCCTAGTTCGGCTTGCACAATCTTGCCGACATTTCTGCTTGGGACAGACAGGGGAATTGGGAGGACTGGGTCTTCCCCAACTTGCTAGTACATTTACTTCACCAAAACCACCTTCTCCTGGACAAGACGAAGGGCTCGTCACCTGTTAACTTACATGCATTGGATCTCTGGAGCTGAAGGAAGACAAGCATATATACCTCTGCGCTTGGATTTACAGCCTTGCAATCCACACAAAATCAAGTTCTCAACCCTTCCATCTGGCAGTGCACGTGGGACGCATCTGACATCCCCAAGGTGAATTTTTTCACTTGGCTGCTAATTCACAAGAAAGTGTTGACAGGTGAAAATCTTTCCCACAGAAGCATTATAGGGCCACATTGGTGCATTTTATGTAGATCGGCATCTGAAAATGTGGACCACCTCTTTTTAAGTTGCGCATTTGCCCAATCAGTATGGGCTTTTTTCCTTCATGGTCTTAATGCACCTGCTCCTCTCCAGTGCACAGTAGTGGATCTCTTCTCCACTTGGACTGCAATGTACCCTAGGACTCTCATTGCAAAATCACTATGGATTCGGATCTGGCACTCCATTCGCAAGTTCATTTGCTAGAAGCTTTGACTCGCACGTAATAACTGGATATTCAACAATGTAACGTCCTCTCCCTAGACAATGGGCACCAGAGCTAAGGCATCCTTGATGGAAGCTCTAGGAAATTACTCTAGCAAGTTAGAAGATACCTTCATAACTAAAGAACGAAGTTGGCTGGGAACCCTTCTCGTTTGAAACAATAAGAAGGTACTTGTTCACCCATCATTCAATCCTGCATGGCACATTAGAACACTGGATACATAGTTCAAAACCTAGTGGAGGAAGCAGGCAAAGGTAATTGTTTTCTTTGATGGCGCCTCTAAAGGAAATCCAGGGATCTCTGGTGTAGGTGGAGTGGCCTACTCTTAGGATAGCTCTAGAATAGATAGCTATAGCTGGGGACTAGGACAGAGCACAAATAATCAGGCCGAAATTCTCGGTCTTCTTAAAGGCTGCCAAAATGCATAGGAGCATGGACACAAAGCTCTTTAGGTCTTTGGGGACTCAAAGCTCTTGATAAATACATTAAACTCTGAGGATCACTTTAGCAATCTAGCTCTCAATAATACTCTCCAGACGTTGCAGGGTCTGCTGATATTTTTTACCTCCTCTTCTTTTTTTCACATCCTCCGCAACTCAAATAAGGAGGCAGATACCAAAGCCAATGAGGGATGTTGTATGACACAAGGATTTTTCAAAAAAAACTTAGAAGAGCCCGTGTTGATTGCCATACCATAGCCCATCAGTGTTGCGCTGATCAAAATTCTCCCTGATCGCCAATCTATGCCCCATTGACTATCGGCACATCACTTGATTAGACCTCCCCTTAATCACAAACTGGCATTTCAGCTTTCCATTGGTTAAGGCATTTCTGCTTGACTTGTTCCAATGCGATTTGTTCCTCCGATTGCATCACTTGTCGGCAAGGTCTATGGTCCAACGTCACAGATAGCTTTTCTCTGATGTGATCATCGCTTGATCGGCCCTCCCCTTAATCGCAAATCAGAATTTTGGCTGTCCATTGGTTAAGGCCTTTCTTCTTGACTTGTTCTGATGCGATTTGTTCCTCCGATCGCATCGCTTATTGGCAAGGTCTGAGGTCTGACATCACCGATATCTTTTCTCCGATGCGATTATTTGGGGATTGCAAATCGCAATATTTTAAGACTTGAGGCCACCCCTTTGTATACAACATTCGATGATGTGATATTCCTCCTGGGTTTGATCCTGTTCGGTCATTTAGGAAATCCAATGGATCCTGCACACTCTCTGTTTAGTCCTCTTACCCTGATTTTGCTTTAAAATGATGGAACTCTGTGTTAACACACGGGCCTCTGTGGATAGTCTCAAAACTCAGAAGTAGAAGATTGTTAGGTGTATTAAGGAATTGTGAACTCAAGCCCCCATGTAATGTCAGTTGTTTAGGCTACTGCCCAACCGTTGATCTATAAATACATTAACCGTTTCAGTTTAAAAAAAAAAGAAGATGTTTAATTTCC
This sequence comes from Pinus taeda, assembly GCA_000404065.3. Classification (NCBI taxonomy): domain Eukaryota; kingdom Viridiplantae; phylum Streptophyta; class Pinopsida; order Pinales; family Pinaceae; genus Pinus; species Pinus taeda. The sequence goes on along the minus strand of APFE031035137.1, from coordinate 5,686 downwards.
ATGGGTAACATATATCTACACGTGTGTGTGTGTGTATGTATATATATGTATATGTATATGTATACATGTATATGTATACATGTATATGTATACATGTATATGTGTGTGTGTGTGTGTGTATTCATTCATTATACCTTACGTCAATGTAGATCGCCATTGATTTGGTTGTTGTCTTGCTCCAAGTGTAAAAGATTATTTTCCCCATCTTTCCACAAAACAATTATTTCCCTAATTTTAAAATATTTCCCTAATTTAATTTGCATATTTCTTTGTTTCTTGTTGTTTTTTTCTCATTTTGTTGTGTCTCTTGTGATATATGATTATGTAATTGTGCTCACATTATGTTTATAATGAAGTGGTTATGCCTCACATAGCAATTTGCAGAGCGCAGAGGTGCTAGACTACAGAGGAAAAACAATAAAAGCTTCTTCTACACTCCACACATATCATTTAGATGTTTTAGTTTTTTCCTAAAATTTACTTCCCTAATTTTAAAATATTTCCCCAATTTAATTTGTGTATTTCTTTGTTTCTTGCCTATTTTATGCTCCTTTCGCTTATGCATCCTATGATATTTGCTTCTATAATTATGCTCACATTATTTTAATAATGAAATGATTATGCCTCACATTAGAGTTTGCACATTGCTGAGATTAGGAATTGTGGAGGGAAGAAAATAAAATCTTCCTCTACACTTTGCACATATCATTTAGATGTTTTGGGTTTTTTCTCAAAAATTTTATACTACAATTTATAAAACTATTTATTTATTTAATTAAATAAACTGATTTAAGACACTAAAATAAATATGTTTTTAAAACTATTGTGCATTTGTTCGTGCATTTCAACATTCCTTTCAATTTTCCAAAATCCAATAACATAATTGAACTTGTTTTATCATATTTATATTTCCAAGGTCGAATATACATGATAAATTTGCATGCTCTATTAACTTCATTTCTTTCAATAGTTAGGGAAACAACTGCAAAATAAAAAGCACAATTAATTCATAATTATTATATTTCTATAATCATTGCAAATTTTAACATTGATATAAATACATGTTGCAAAATTAGTAAATAGTAACTAGATTAGATGCAACTAAAACAAAGACCATAATTCATGAAATTTGGACAAATTATAGATGATGACCTATTATATTCACTGTGATTATGTTAAGTAACTAGTGTTGCTAATGGAGATATACCCACGTGGCTTCTAAGGCAGTATTCCTGAAGTGATCATGTCACACGGAATGAGTCGATCTTGCGGACAAGATAGACCTTCCTAGAATCTAAAGAAGACCTAATGACAAGCAAACCAACCAGACACTATCTTTCTCTAAATATTCTTTTATAAATAATGGAAAACAAGTGTGTTTAGGGCCTACCTTATGTCCAATGCAAGTTTCGGGATGCCCTCACTCCTTCGATCCAAATGAGCTCCTTTGTCGCAAACCTGCAAACACAAACAAGGCAAACAAATTAAATAGCACCTGAAAAGCCAATATCATAAAACATATTTAACATGAAAGTCAAGGAGTCCATGAAACAAATAACATGAGAT
>APFE031035132.1:264402-276074 GCA_000404065.3 Pinus taeda | reverse complement strand
TTAATTTGAAATTGAAAATTTCAATTAGAAATATGTAAATATTTAATTGTTATAATATATATTTAGATTGCTATATTTTTATTTTTTAAATTCAAAATTAATCTACATTTTGCTATAAATTACTTTTACATAAAAAGAAAGTATTAAGCAATAATATTACATATTACACTCGCTTAACTTAAATATAACTTTAATTCTCTCTAAAGATATTAATTCAATCATACTGACACACTCCCCTGAACATACAAAGCATGAATTTTACGAAGAATAATTGCATACGTTTGGACTGTGTACAGACTAAAGTGGACATGATGGACATATCATATTGGGCAACAAATAGAGTAGACAAATTACGGCAACAAGTTCTATGGCACTAATGATGGAAAATTTGTATTACGATGGTGAAAGACAACTACTTGTATCGTGACAACGACGAACAGAGGATTGTATAATGGCAGTGGTAGATGCCAACTTGTATAGTGGAGGTGGCAGACAACGGATTGTATCGTAACATATGTTTCATTGAACTAAGGTCAGAAACTTAGTTGTGAACCTAGATACAACCTAGGATCTATTTAGTTCTCATATCAAATAATAAATAAAACAATTATTTGCTGACACATATATATTTCAATTCTTGCAAGTGAGATTATGAGATTTGATCTAATGGTTTGAGCTTTGTGGTTAAAAATAAATAGCCCCTCAATAACAAGAACATGTTATTTGTTGACACATACATATTTCAATTCTTGCAAGTGAGATTATGAGATTTGATCTAATGGTTTGAGCCTTGTGGTTAAAAATAAATAGCCCCTCAATAACAAGAACATGTTATTTGCTGACACATACATATTTCAATTCTTGCAAGTGAGATTATGAGATTTGATCTAATGGTTTGAGCCTTGTGGTTAAAAATAAATAGCCCCTCAATAACAAGAACATGTTATTTGCTGACACATACATATTTCAATTCTTGCAAGTGAGATTATGAGATTTGATCTAATGGTTTGAGCCTTGTGGTTAAAAATAAATAGCCCCTCAATAACAAGAACATGTTATTTGCTGACACATACATATTTCAATTCTTGCAAGTGAGATTATGAGATTTGATCTAATGGTTTGAGCCTTGTGGTTAAAAATAAATAGCCCCTCAATAACAAGAACATGTTATTTGCTGACACATACATATTTCAATTCTTGCAAGTGAGATTATGAGATTTGATCTAATGGTTTGAGCCTTGTGGTTAAAAATAAATAGCCCCTCAATAACAAGAACATGTTATTTGCTGACACATACATATTTCAATTCTTGCAAGTGAGATTATGAGATTTGATCTAATGGTTTGAGCCTTGTGGTTAAAAATAAATAGCCCCTCAATAACAAGAACATGTTGATTTAAGTGTTAGAAAATTCCAACACAAGTGTCATTTTTATTTTAGATGTCGATCGGATTTCCATAAGCCATGGTTTGGATTTTATCTTTTGATTCGTTTAGATTGGTTATTATTTCATTGTTATTGAGTTTTTTTCTCAATTGTGTCTTCTTATCGATCTTTAACTTATTGGTTTGTGCAATTAGGCTTCGATCATGTATCTTTGTTAATATTATTTTTACGATATTGATTTTTATATAAATATTACTAAGGGGAGAATTGATATATTTCTACTTTACACTTCAATTTTTTGTGGTGAATATTTTGGTGTGAATGAGCATGCATTGATTATAATTATTTAGACAATATTTTTTATATGTATTCCCTAAAACCTTATCCATTTTTCTATGGAATGCCTATGTCCTCTTGTAGTGTGAGTTCTCATTATTTATAAGGATCTTATTTGGTTCATTTGGGATTTTTTTTATAGGAATTAAAGTCATTAGTTTGAAATTTTTCGTAGGTATGTGAAGTGCAAGAATCTCACTAGTATGTCGAAATGAGTTTTAAAGTTTTAAACTGTTTGTTGATCTCTTTTTTGGAATATGCTTTGATAGTTCACAATATATATATATATAAAACAAAGTCTTATATTACAGGGGTTTTATTAATACAATTTATGTTTTAAATTAACTTATATATAACACATATTTAATATTTTTAATCAATATAATCAAACATTTAGTCCAAGAAGACACAATTTTTTTGGATACCGAGGCATCATTTTAATTTTTTAAGAGATGTCTTATTTTCCATGCATTAGATGGCTATATATGAACTCCCATCAAACACTTTAAATTTTAACGGGTTCTATTTGTGTAATTTCATGAAATTGCCCTGAATAGCAACATCCCTTGTAGAGTTGGTGTTGGATAGTAGAAAAATGATGGATGTTGTACAATGTCAAGTGACTTGTATGTTGTAAAAAAAAATCTGAGGAAATATTTGGGCAGATCTAGCCAAAGGGATCACATCTTGTTGGTTTATTATCATAGCCTAACACCGAGGGTGTTGAGGAGAATTGACCCCATGCCCTCCCATTAGTAAGGTGCTTTAGCGATGAGTACTTGATCAATTGAGCTAATCCTCAAGGCTTGTATGTTGTAAATTTCATCGATTCATATACAAAATATCCAAAATTAATATTATAACATGAAGGGATTGTGTGAATAAATATAATGCATTGAATAAATAATACATGAGATTATTATAATAGCATGTGATCACATGTGTAACTATGCATATTGTTGAAGTTTCTAAGTTTACTTAGTTAGAAGCCCTCCATGCACTTTATCTTATTTATTCCTACCTACTTGTTATTTTACTTAATAAGTTATTTACAATGTAAATACTGAAAATAAACACTAGTGCGTGCTCAACATATTGCAAATCAACAACTAAAGGAAACAGAAACAATCACACCATATGACACCATTAGTTTTGGACCAATGTCCCTGGAAAAACCCAATGGGGGGAAACAGGTGCAACTATCTGAGGGTTTTCTTATTAAGAAATATCATAGTACAATCTGGGTGTCGAAACTAGCCTACCCGATAGAGAATTTCCTTTGTAGTAATACCTATCAATTTCTGACAAATCTCCTGGCTAAAACCCCGAATAATCCTTTCGGAAGCTCCTTAGCACTAATCTGCCCTAGAAACCCCAGCGTCAGCCTCTCTCTAGACTGCATTAGCCCCTCTTTACCCAGTGTTGGCATTGCGTCACCTCGGATGGGTCTGCGTCAGCCTTAAGAGGCCCTGCATTAGCCCTTTGGCCCGCTACGTTAGCAATGCTGGCCTCTTTGAGGCCCTACGTAGCTCCTGGCTACCTCCGTGTGGCCCTGCGTGAGCCTTGAATGGCTCTGTGTCACACTCCCCAGCTACTGCGTTGCTCTCCTGGCACTATCTCTACCTCTTTGTCTCTCTGTACTCAATGCCCCTCAACTGCAACTCTCGATCACTAATTCTATCTCTCTTAGAAAACCCCGCTCTAGAGAATAGAATGACTGATCACTCTCGTGTGTTCTCCAAGTGACCCTCAAGCCTCTTCTTATACTTTTCCCGTTGACATATCAACGACCGAGATTAAGTCTCTAATCAATGGCTAAGATTAGATTTGGCTTGATCCATGTCTTTTGGACCATTCTAACATAGTTTCATATTAATTCACATGAATATTTTAATTTCCTTAAGTTTAGACTTAGGGACTCCATTAAAATATTAATTATTTTAATATCTCCTGAACTATTTAGAATATACCCAAACCCTTTCTCGATATTGGAGATATCATGTGCCCCAACCTATACACCAAATTTCGTGGCTAGAGCACATTCGATGCTACCCCAAATCAACACTCCCTCTTAGCGAGGATTGTGCTCTAGCAATACTCCTCACTGAGTATTACTCTAATCGTCTAGCATCGGTCCTTGTACTGATGCTAGGCTTGTTGCCCACCATCCTCTACACTGTTGTATCCTGTACTACTGCCCATGGTTCTGCCACTACCATTGCTGCATCTGTACGATAGCTCCCTCTACATCCGTGTTGCTATTGGTCCTTTCTCCCAGCACTACATCCGCACTGCACCTCCTCTCATCATGTTGCATTGTGCTGCCCACTACTGCACTGCAACTCAGTTACTAAGAAGTGAGTAATTGATCTCCCAATCTGACCTCCCTCTTGGGCTAGAGACACCCACTAATGTTGAAGCTCCCTCTGTCGCTGACAAGCGCTCCCTCTTTGACCTCTGTGCTGCTGTAACAACTCCCTACATCTCACACTATTACACACCTCTCTGTGCCATCCTACACTGGTGCAACACTCCTATGCCTCTCACAATGTTGTAGCCTGCTAGCCTCGTGCTATCTCGAGACTCCTGCACTATAGCTCTCTCTACTGCTCCATCCACACCCGTCTCTACCTAACTCAGCCAGTCCTGCTACTCCTCTTTAGGGGTCCCATAGCAAGGTCTAATGCAAGAGGCTCGGTACCTTAAGGATCCTGCCCCTCATCACATGCAGTCCATCTTACTATAGCTCAATGTCTCCCCACTTTCGCTCAAGTGGCATGTGTGCACTCATGGCACAGTCATTGTCTGTCTCCACTTCCTTCTCTTCCCGTGTTGGCACTTCCTTAGTCTTGAAAGACTCTCCCTTACTCTTCTTCCTTGGACACGGTGTCGCATAGTGGCCCAGCTCCCTAGAGTGGAAGCACTTGATCTTGGAGAGATCCTTCTTCTTCCACTTTTACTACTTTCCCTGAGATTTTAGGGCAAATTCTTCCTCCTTCTGTTTGACTTTGATCCCCTTGATGTTGCTACCCATCTTCGAATGTTGTTTGATCTCTTCCTGGCGAAGAGTCGCCCACATCTTGTCCCAAGGTGGGAGAGTCCCTCTACCTAGTATACTCTGGACAAATACCTCCCAGTCTTCTGAGACAACATTCAGGGCTTTCCTCACCATCAACTCTTGATTCGATGTGGCTTCTACAACAGTCAACTGATCTCAGATCTCATTCAGTGCTCCGAGGAAGGTGTCCCTTCTTCATTTGATACAACCTCAACTGATTATCAATTAGCATTCTTCTCCGCACATAAGTATGTTGGTACAATTTCTTGAGAGCCTCCCACATCTCATATGTTGTTTTCTTCTTGGCAATATGTGGTACTACATGATCCTTGACCCCATCAAGGATGATGCTCTTGCCCCTCGCCATTGCCTCCTTGTACTTGTCATTATCATTGGGGTTGACTAGGATAGCTATTACCTTCAAGGTGAAGTTCTTGACACAATTTCTGTCAAGTACAGATAGGATTATGGCGTCCAAACTATAAAGTTGATGCTCTATCCAATCTATCCTAGTCTCTTACTCCGTGTAGTGCCATGATGCTCTTCTACTTCCCTTCCGAAAGTTCTCTGTTCGACTCCTATGAGTCTCTACTTCTTGTCTAGAAGTTCTCTTCTAGACTCCTTCTGAGTCCCGATTTCCCTCCTGGAAATCCTTATGTCGCTGTTGAGATGCCCCCTACTCTAATTATCTTGTGTAACCGCACCACTGATCCAGGTTCCTCAGCTAGAAACCCTCAGCAACAACTCCCTCCTCTTGGTCTTGCTATGTTAGGTATTGTTCTAACGACAATACCTCACTATCTCCACTCTAAAATATTCCCACATCCTTCTAAACCCGAGCAACTTGAAGGTGATAGCTCCTAGGCTCTGCGCAATCCCGGCACTAGCTACTTGACCTCCTTAGCCAATTGCGTCAGCCCTCCCAGCTTCTACGTGGCTTTGCATGAGGCTCCCTTTGCCTTCCTTATCCTCTACACTGCCTCTTCCCAGCTTACCCTTAATGACGCAAGCATTGCATCACCCTTCCTTGTTGTTGCTATGCTAGAAACAACTTTTTTCATCTCGAGACAACTATTTTCTGCTGCTATTACTCTGCTCGGCTGATGTCCTTAGTGCCCCTGTGATCTGCATTCACTCTTTGATACCATGTTGAAGTTTCTAAGTTTACTTAATTAGAAACCCTCCATGCACTTTATCTGATTTATTACTACCTACTTGTTATTTTACTTAACAAGTTATTTACAATGTAAATACTGAAAATAAACACTAGTGCATGCTCAACATATTATAGATCAAGAACTAAAGGAAACATAAATAATCACACCATATGACACCATTATTTTTTGACCAATGTCCCTGGAAAAAACCCAATGTGCGAAAATCAGTGTAGCTATCTGAGGGTTTTCTTATTAAGTAATATCAGAGTACAATCTAGATGCCGAAACTGGCCTACCCAACAGATAATTTCCTTGGCAATAATACCTCTCAGTTTCTAATAAATCTCCTGGCTGAAACCTCAGATAATTATTTCGACATCTCCTCAGCACCAATCTGCCCCAGAAACCCCAACGTCAGCCCCTCTCTAGACTGCGTCAGCCCCTCTCTGCCCAGTGTTGGCCTTGCGTCACCCCAGATAATCCTTCCGGCAGCTCCACAACACCAATTTGCCCCAGAAACCCCATCGCCAGCCTCTCTTTAAACTAGGCCAGCCCCTCTTTGCCCACTGTTGACCCTGTGTCACCCCGGATGGGTCTGCGTCAACCTTAGGAGGCCCTGTATCATCCCTCTGGTCCTATGTGTCAGCAACATTGGCCTCTCTAAGGCTCTGCACAGCTCCCGGTTACCTCTTTGTGGCCCTGCGTGAGCCCTAGTTGGCTCTGCATCACACTCCCCGGTTATTGCGATGCTCTCTTGGCACTATCTCTGCCTCTTTGTCTATCTGTACTTAATGCCCCTCAATTGCAACTCTCGATCGCTAATTTTATCTCTCTTAGCAAACCCTGCTCTGGAAAATAGAATGACTTATCACTCTAGTGTGTTCTCTAAGTGACCCTCAAGCCTCTTCTTATACTTTTCCTATTGACATATCAACGGTCGAGATTAAGTCCCTAATCAACGGCTAAGATTAGATCTAGCTTGATCCATGTCTTTTGGACCATTCTAACACAGTTTCATATTAATTCACATTAATATTTTAATTTCCCTAAGTTTAGACTTAGGGACCCCATTAAAAATATTAATTATTTTAATATATCCTGAACTATTTAGAATCTGCGCAAACTCTTTCTAGGTATTGGAGATCTAATGTGCCCCAACCTTTCCACCAAATTTCATGGCTAGAGCACATCCGATGCTACCCCAAATCAACACATATAATAGTAACATACCTAATAAAACACCATTTTAGATATGTGGCCTATGATTATTAAATATTGTTGTTATTATTATTATAGTTGTATTTAGTTTTGTTCCAACCATTTAAACCCTTTTAAGTGCAAAATGAACGCTAATATCAAAACTCCCATATCATTCTCTTATGTTCATATGAGTCAAACAATCAATTGGCTTACAAAATCCACAACCATCGCAATAGGATAAATACATTTCAGACTTGAGAGGAAATTGATACAAACCCAATATCATAAGATCCTTGCAACTTTAGGTTTACACATGCACTCTCATGCACATGTGCAGGCTTGTCGAACTCTGAATTAGGAATTTATCTATGAATTTACTCAATATGCATACATGATCGCACTAAGTGTAGTTGCAAGGAAAGATCAAACTGAAGACTGAATCTCACACTGAATGGGGAGAAGAGGTTGTTGGCCCTCATTTTTGATCAAATTTTGCTTATTAAAACCCACCTAATTTCCATAATTTTCCACCATATACCATCCATATACACCTTATTTTGACCTTATTATGCATATTCAAGCAAATAAATTATGTTTTTCAATTTTTATATATTTTTGCAAAAATTGGGTTTTAAGAGTATTTTTGGACAGAATCAGAAATCCTCATAATGGCTATGTGGATGACATATTTGTAGGATAATTGGGCTCGAGCTAGATGCATGAATGGAAATCTCGGGAACTAGGACTGAACTAATTCCACTTGGTTCGGTCAAAACAAGCTTTATTAGGCTCGGTCAAGGCTGGTCAAACATGACTAGTCACCCAGAAAATCCCTAGGAAATAGGGCAGTTTTATGATTTCATGGGATTGTCCATATTTTTAGCGATAGATTGAATGGATTTGACTTGGATAGATGGATATGAATAGATATGATTGTTAGAGATACTTTAGATCAGTTTGTTTCATAAACTTCTATTTAAGCCAAGACTTTGAAGGCTTATGATATGTAATTTTTTTATAACTTTATGTTGAGACATTTGAATATTGGAGATTAATTAGAAGAACTTGTTCTACTTTAATTTTGCTTTTCATTAGTGTGGATAAGTTCTTGAAGTTTCAGCATTTGATAGCAGCCTCAAGTGTGTAAGGCAAGGGTGGAGGGCCCCCACTCCAAGCTAAGTACACTTCATTGTTAAACTAGCTTAATTTTCATGAACTAGTTGCTTTAGATTTGTTTACTTGTTTTGTTTCAAATTTTCTTATTTGAATTAATGTGCGATGATTGTTGAATGGATATTGGTTTAATTCTAATCTACATATGAAGGGACACACAGAAATTTAAGTTAAATTCCCCTTCTATTTGATCTTGAACTAAAACTGAATTTCATTCTCCTTTTCTTATTTGAAGTTATTTCTGCATTTCTGGTTTGAAGAAATGGTGATTATGATATAGTAGAATTGTGAAGAAGGACAATCTAGTCCTCCTTATTTAGGAGCCTCTTCTTTTACATCTTCTGCATCATAAACCATTTTAATTAGTGGTTTGGATTTATCTTCATGAAAGTAGTATTGTAGGGAAGAACAACATAGTTCTCTTAAGTTAGGAGCCTCATCCTTCATATATTACATAAGTGAATTAGAAATTGTTAAAATAGGTTTATATTTGTAATATGTGCTTCCTTAACTCTTCAATTTTTATCTTCTAAGCTTGGCTACATCTGATATCCATACACTGTGGACTTGCCTCCAAGTTTTACAAACCCGGATTGATAATTAAATACTTGTGTTAATTTGTGTTAATAAATTAGCCCAACAAAGGCTTCTCCTTCCTTATTTATAGTTCCTCAAGGGAGCATAAGGCATCTCGTTGGGTTTCGACAATGTGATAAAGTACATGAGAATTGTCTTGAAAGTAGATATTACAAATCATGCTTTTTCATAGATTCTCTGATTTGTGGGTCAATCTGCACAAAAATTCAAAGAAGTCCTTCGAGTCTCAGAGATTTGTCTGATAAGATCTTACACAATGGATATTTTTAGGAATCCCACAAAACCTTTAAATAGGACACAATAGATACAATTTCTTAAACTGACAAAGAAAATATTACATAATGGAGATTTTGAGGAGTCCCATAGAACCTATATTAGAACATAGTGGATGTTTTTTACTAAAATCCCATGAGAACAGACGGCTCCACATAAGTCGGCTAGTACAACAAGGTAAAAATTCACCAATCATCAGTGACACAAATGCACATGGGTTCTCCACATGAGCACCATATTGGTCTATCAAAATCAAAAGAATATTTTTATGCAAGATTAGCCTTGGTACTTGATCTTGGAATATTTGCTTTTGCGGGTTCTTCATTATTGTGTTGGTTTGGGTGGATATCCTCTTAAAAACATTGTTCAACATCGGATCCCTTCATGAAAGGACAAGGGTCACAAGAAAATTCCACTTGGAAGAGGGATTCCACTTGGAGATTTAGCTCTTCTACTTTTGTTACATTCCCGACCACTTTTCCTTTTGGATTTATGACATGGTTTTTATATTGGATATATTTTAAAGGCTCTAGCGGTGTGATTTTCTTGCCAATATGTTTGAGTATGAATTTAAACCATGATTTTTTTTGAGTTGTTGCCTTCATATCTGCCTGCAACTGTAGGATTAAAGTTTTGCATCTCTGTGCCCAATATTTTCCTGAACAAAACTTATCAAGAACAATTGTAATCCAACTGGTCCATGGATGCCTTACCATATTATCAGGGTCTGCGCAAATTATGACCTTTTATTTTTCTCTTACCATTTGCAAGATTAGAGAATAAGTGGTCCAATTTATTGTGCCAAAACTCAAATCACAATAACACTGATTTTCTTCTTCATTAATCCAATCTCCATGTTTTTCTCTAACCAATCGGTTGTAAGCATTGTTGATTTGCCAAAATTCCTTCTTTTCCCATTTCTCTAAATCATTTATCTTTAAGGGACTAGAAATAATTTCTTTGAAAAGCCTATATTCCATATGATCTTTCACTATAGAGTTAGGGGTCAAGAAAACAACTTGTTTTTTGCATTTAAAATCTTCTTCTTTAACCCTTTTCATCTCTGCACCGGATAACATGAACAAAGTTATGCTAGTTTTATTGTGAACTTCTTTAGACAACATGTATGTTATACAATTCAAATACCATGGCTTATGTAAAATATCAAAATCAAATTTTTCTAACCAAACAACCCATTTTCGTACACGAATATGGTTATCTGTCAACAAATTGTTATTTTTCAATATGCCTATCAAAATATTTAAATTTGTTCTAATTGTGAATTTAACAGGCCTCGGATACAATTTGAAATTTAAAATGGTCTTCTTAATAGCTAACATTTTTTTGTGGCTAGAAGGATAATTTAATTATTCTCCTCTGAAAGTTTCAAAGGCATATCCACAAATTTCTTATTTTCCTTCAAGCTCTTCCAGTAGTACTCCTCCCTGTTGGTACCATTCTATGAACCCTTTTTCCCTCCCAAAACATGACCATTACCTACCTCTTTTCATCATTTATCCCTCAAATGCCTTGGAAATTGATTAATTAATAGTTTTATAGTTGTTGAATTACATTTAAATTGATTTAAGGGTTTTGTGTCAATAAATTAGGATTTTCGGGCAAAATAACTACAGGAAGTCCCAACAACCTGTAAATGGCTTATCGTTTGACATGTGGCATGACAGCCAGGCCAGAGCGAAAGGCATGGGTGAAAAGTGGAATGTCCAAGCATGGACAAGCACCTATCCCACAACGGAAACAACCCTCCTACATGCGCGGTCAACGCCTGGTCAACTATGGCATGTTGGCAACAAAGGCAGCAACAACACACAGTTACAGTTCAATCCGATTTTTAGTTGTTTCCTTGTTTTTTATGTGCGTAAGCTAGGATAGAAACATTTTGCATTTTTGTAAAAGTAGCAACAGTCGCCCATGGATGAACATCCATTTTTCAAGGGATGTGAACCGTATGTAATTATAAGGCCGAACCTGGTTATATGTTAATTTACATTTTTTACGTTTCTTGTCGCTTCATGAACAGAGCTTTGATTTAATATAAACAAGACTGCATTATAATCTCCGTGCGTTGTTTTAATACTGTGATCGTGGAATAACAATCTCGGTGTACCAAGAACGCAGACGGGACTTGCGTACATGGTATACCGATATCATTTTAATTGCGTTTACATTGTTATTTTAATTACTTTTTACAGTCAGAGCATTTTATTGATATTTGAAACTGATATATACGCACAGGGATTTAATTGATGTTTATATTCATGTGTTTATGAATGCGCTGTTATATGTCTATGCATGCGCTTGAATAGACCATCATCTGGATCGTGAATCATATCCTGTAAGGGATTTGATCCAGGGTTGCTTTGTAAAGCACTGTTATGGACTGTATGCTTAAGATTTTTACTTTGCATGCTTGTAATAAATGTTCATGAATGTTGGGTACCATTAAATAGGGGTTTCATGTTTGGTGTCTC